>JASCZI010031046.1:5228-26007 GCA_036250425.1 Stylosanthes scabra
TGAGCAATTGAATTCGATTCTGATGATCCCTGTAATGATTTATGCACATTCATAACGCGGTGGCCCCTATCCCTCTTGTTATTATTAGCTTTTCTTTTGCCTCTTGCGCCGGTCTTCTCAGCTTCTTTCAGGAGGAAGCTGTCCAAATCCGAATGGTAATGTATAAGCCGCCCCTTCGCTGCACAAGATTCCAAGAGGCTCTGCTCCAACTCGTTGCTCTCGATAGCTTTATCACATATTCGGGCAAGGCAAAGTCCTAGCTCCATCATGCAAAATCCTAACTCTTTGAAAGTACTCCCCAGATTCTTAAACTCCCTATCATAGCATTCTGCTGATGCTTCATCGACATCTTGGGGATCCACTTCGGAATGTAATCGATCACTCTTGGTCAATGATTCCGGAGCTTTGGCATATTGGAGATTCATAGCAAAGGAGGACACACTCCTATCTGGATTTCTCAAAGGAACATCACTGCCCAAGTTGTGTTCCTGGAAAAAAGCATGCAACGCAATCACAATGAGCACACCCGGAAAATATGAAATTATAAAGGGTGTACACCTTGCGGGATTGAAATATGAATAAATTAATTGTAAGCCTAAACTTCATCTAGATTTATGCATAATGAGAAATTTTTTATACAAAAACTAAAACTTACAGTTGCTGAAAACAAATAGTTTCAGGCATGTTTTGCATAGGATGCAACTACCTAAACCAATTTCACGAGCTATAGACGCAACAATGACATTAATCAAACCAAATAGCAATTGCTTTCTTTTTTCTTCTTTAAATCATCACAATTCAAAATCTATCAAAGGCTAGCAATAATCAAAGCAAAAATTCTCCATCTAAAGTTATGCATAATGGAAAAACTTGGTAGCTTTGCCTTTTATTTTCCCCAAATAGTTCTTGGCCAATTTTCCCAAAGTTCCAATTAAGGGTTTTATACATGAATAAAATAAATTAAATACCGATTTACTAGATTCTTCTAATCAGAAAAACACATACATATATTATTATTATTATGAAAATTGCTACAGGAGGTGGGGTTTTAGTGGTGTTCAATAAATCCAATAACCTGTAATCCTGTAGCGATTCCAGCTCAAAGTTTGAATGCCCATTTACTCCATAATAGCGATTATTGAACAAACCTGTGATACTTGAAGGCCTGCCATGATTTTCTAATAAACCTTAGCACCCTGTCACACACACATAAATCACTACAGGCAAGAGGGTTATTGAACGAGTTATTTGCAAAAACCCTAATTGCCAGAAACTATTTATGATCTCACTCTAATTCAACCGACATGGCACTGCGTTTTTCTGAATCGTCCTACTAAGGTTACAAATTACAGAAATTTGTTTAAAAAAGCTGTGTTTCTAATTGCAATTAAAAATTTCAGCACCTTGAGAACATGTTTACGCGTGTCGCGGTAGAGAAGGGCGAGCTTGCGAGCAAGAGGGAGAAGCTGGGAGCGGAGCTCGGCGGCGTTGGGAACGCCAGTAATGGCCAACAGGCCTGGGCCTGTGGGCCCGAGAGCTTTCATTACTGAATCCATTTTTCGAAGAAGGTCCTCATCGAACGAAGAAGAAGAGGCATTAGTTGAAATTGGATTTGAAGAAGATAAGAGAATGAGGTCGGAATGGTGAAGCTCGTGAAGTTGTAGGATTTCTGCTTCTTCTTCCATTTCCGTGTCTCTGTCTCTCGAGTTGCAGAGTAGACGAACACTTTCACACCATGATTAGATTTTGGGCCTCTAAATAATCGGCTAGGCTCCAATCTAGTTTTGTATTTATCCAATTCGGCCTAAATTTTTCCAAGAACAAAAACCATGCTCCGTCCTTTTAGTGATTAGCTCATAGTTTGATTAAACAATGTCTGGTCCACTATATCCATGTTCGAAACTTGGCAAAGCCGTTAACCCAAAAAAAAAAATATCAAAAAAAAAAAAAGCCCACCTAAAAAGACTATATGATATTTGATCCATGTAACTTGTTATTTGTTATTATTTTACTATTTTGTCTACTATTCTTTGTTTAAAACAGTGTTAGATGAACAAATGCTGTTTATGAATCTTTATCTGTTATCAAATGATAATGCAATTTATTATTACACAAGTATTATAGTGGTATAGATATTAAGAAATTCTTAAAATATTACAGGGAGATCAAGCATAAAATTAGCGATTTTTTAACAGATAGAAAAAGTGAACATGTTAATTTGATCAATTGGTGAGATTGAGATGATCATCACCTTCAAATTACTACTGCAAACTAGTCAAATTAAAGAGTTCTTACCTCTAAGAAAGTGCCTACACTTTCAACTTGAACAATACTACAATAGCCATATGTATAACGGGTTAAGAACTTAAGATCTAGGATCTAATCTTAGATTAATTCTAATGTCATTAAGTAGAACTACATTAATTAATATATACTGTCCATAGTTAATTATGATTAAAAGTTTGCATTAGAAAAGAAACCTTAGGACGCAGTTTCTTTGAAGCTCTTAGTCAACCAAATAGCTGTTTCCCTTGGTGAAACCTTCTCAGGTCCAAATGGTTTCAACAACACACCAAGCTCTTCAAACCTCTGTTGCTGTAGGAGCCTTGCACTGAACTCCAGCAACCCTTCCAACGCCTCAGCGCGCTGCTGGTACGACGAGGTGTCGAACCTGCGCTGACGAGAGTCGGCCGAGGAATGGCTTGAAAGAATGGTCGCCCCGGGTTCAGAGCATTCACTGCCGTGCGAAACCGGAGCTGGAGTACCATTGGAAAAAGTATCATTGGCAATAGTGGTCATTTTAGGGACACTGGCCTTGTCCACGACTTGGACTGTACACTTGTCTTTTGTGAATGAGCATTCTGCGCTGCCTGGGGAGCTGGACGAGCAATGAGCCGACGTTGATGAGGTGCCACGAACGGGGAAGAAATGATTGCCCTCGCAATATGCCAGAGGGAACTCTGCAATCTTGTCAATACGTGGTGCATTGACAGAAATATCTGGGGAGTCCACACTTCTGAGAAGGCCAATGCTGGCTCTGTAACGGGTAGCTGTTGCCCTGCCTCCGGTTGGTGTAAAAAGTGGAAGAGATGCTCGACGAGTTGGTGCAGCAAACTTTGCGCCCGGAGATGCCGGAAGCTGATATATCAATAGCAAACGGCAAATTAGTTCTACAAAATGTAATTTCAGCAACTATAGTTAATTTTCGAATGTCAAAGACTAAAGTGAAGCATGCTTCTGATTTCAAGGGACTAATTTGCTCGAAATCATGTTATAATATTGGAAATTCCAGACCCAAAATTTAAAAGAATTAAGTAATTGTGTAAATGAGTAAAAGATGACATAATTATCATTTGCCATGATTGTCAAAGTGGAGAAATCAATCAATAAGTTCAGCATTTTAAAAACTAGTTTGATCCGTCCTTGTTTCTCTGTAATTCAATCATCAAGATAAACAGAGCAGTGGACTAGTATAGAGCTCGAACTTACTGAATCACGTTTCGAGCTAGTATGTGATATCGACGGTATTATCTGCCGTCTCGGGGTGGAAATCTTCCCCGCTTTCAATCTTGGTGTCGTATCAAAAGCTGAGAACTTGGCTGCTTTCGCATTGTTAGCATTCCACTCTTCCCGGACACAACCAACAGAAAGATCATACAATCTCTCTTTTGAATATGTGAAGGATCCTTGTGCTCTTTGAGCAGAACACACAGAACCTGCTTCAGTTCCAGAAATACTAGGATTCAAAGCTCTGTCATTGCTTAAGGACAATCTTTTGTGCCTGTCTGAGATAGTAGAAACAGATTCTGGCTCAAAAAAGCGGTTCCTCCTTAAGTAACTTGAATCATGCCACTGGAAGGGAAAAGTACTTCTTCTCGGGGTATTGAGTTTCAGGTGAATTTTATGAATAAAAGGCTGAAGATGTGGATGATTTAGTAACTCGGCAGCCTGATAAAATAAACTATGGTTAATTTGTATCGAATACATGTTTAATTACCCTAAAAATCCCTATAATCTAACTCATTTTATTTCAATAAGGCTCCTATAGTTTAAAATTTGTGATCAAGTGTTTGTATCTACAAGGTTCAATCAGGTTTCTATAGTTTAAACATTTCTAATTGAAATCTTATCTTATATTGTACAAATGTTTTCAATTAGATTCTTCTAATTTAAAAATTTTTAATCAAAACTCTGTTGTACAAATATTTTGAGAAAAACAGCAATTTATCATCCAGTACAAGAGCTTGATCACAAATTTTAAATTAGAAGGACCTAGTAGGGATGGCAATGGGTCAGGTCAGTACAAGTATTAAAGTACTCAAACCCAAATCTACGGGTATTTAATTTTTAGCCCCATACGCAAACCCACGGGTATATACTACCCCATACCCAAACCCACGGGTATTTATAACACAACTAAATTAAATTACTCAATAAAATTGTTCATCATGTAATAAAATACTTCAGAAATATAATTATTAGCAACATGACAATAATGCAATAGTTTTAAACCAAAACAAAATTAGATTTAAAATTTTCTTAAACTCAAATTATCAAAACAACCATCTAAATGCTACTAAATATCTAAAAAATCAAACTAAATTATATATATGCGCATATGGGGCGGGGCGGGTAATGGGGCAGGGCTATCAATACCCATACCCACGCAATCATCCCAAAAACCCGTCCCATTTAGGGCGAGGCAGGTCGGGACGGGGCGGGCAGGTCAAATTGCAATCCCTAAGGACCTGGTTATAAATTACACCACTTTTGGAACTCAACTAGAAATGTGTAAAATTATAGGACCTAATAAAAGATTGAACGAAACTATAGCGACGAGAGGAATCTAACCTTGAATTGCGCCAAAATAAAATTTAGTCTACTAAACAGAATGTGCACAAACAAAGAATGAAGAACTTCACAAATTTGTAGCGGTGCATTTCATGAAATGCATGTAGGACAATTTTTAAGACTTGAATGTTTAGCATTAAAACCTCAACACTCAAATTATCATGTAAACTCCTTTCCTAAGCTTTATAAAACAAATGTGAGAATTCAAGTGATGGTTGATGGATGATGTCAATGAATGATGAATATGAGGGAAAAAATCAACTTATAAGTCATGAACAGATAAAGAGAAACAAAAGTAAGGCCGACAGGGTAGGTTTTAGTTTAAACTTTTCACCGCATAATACATAGTTTAAATCATGAAACAGAACAGTTAAGAAGTCGAGGAAGTAAACATACACTTGGCCTAAGCTCTGGATTTTTCCGCAGCATACTCTTGACAAGCCCCCGACTTGAAGAAGAAACATATATTGTTATGTAAGTTACTCGAATCAAGTAAATAAAATAAGAAAATTGCAAAATGTATGATACTATAAAGGCAAAGTAAACTACATATCATCATTTAGCTTCAATAGAAGGTAATATCAAATAAAATGAACAATGTAGACATGCTTTATACAAATAAGAATAACAATTTTGAAAATTGATTGTAGGATATCAGCAAAAGAGAATACAAAAGCATAATAGTTACATAGAACACAAGCAAAAGATATATAGTGTGAATAAAGAGATTAGATATTTTAGGAAATAGAGATCTCACAATGGACTAGAATACATGGTTGGTAATGGAGCCACTAAAGACTTGTTTATTTTATTAATCAATGTTTGCATATCCTGCTCAGATACAAGACAAATAAGTAAATAAAATTATAGTGAATACCTAATACAATAAAATAAAAATAGAATTATAGTGCACTATGTTATGGTCCAAACATCAGAAATTCTTGAATGAGGCAAAATGATTACCAAAATGAAAATTGCCAAACATTATAATAGTCTTAGGATTTAAAAAAGACAACCTACCCCCCACCATTTTCTTACCAAACAATTTGCCTCTCACCATTTTGTAACCGATTTTTAAATGGTGTGGGGACAAACTTATCATTTCTAAATCCTGAGTGACAACTTTGTTCTTCATATTCTACCAGCTAGATTTGAGGGTTTACTCTTCAAATTAATTAAAAGAGTGAATATCTCCAAGCCTCAGATAGTAACTTACCAGAGCTTTGAAAGCTGGCTTATGTGCAGCCATTTCATATACACAGCATCCTGATAAATATAAGTTACCACCAATGTCAAATTCGATCGAGAAAGAACAGCAGAAAGAACTGAATAAAAGAGTAAATAAGTTAATGTAATCTCTAATGAGTATAAAACAAATGCATGTTACCTAAAGACCAGATATCGGACTTAGAGCCATAAGGTATATCAGCAAGAAGCTCGGGACACATATAACTTGGAGTCCCCACAACCTAATTGTAGAGCAAGAACGACAACATGAGCGAGATCATTTTATTTTTGGGTAAAATAAAGAAAACAGCCGAACAAAACGAATGCCTTGGTCATAACACTCACAGAGGAAGCAAGATCATCACATGTCAACATTTTAGCAAGGCCAAAGTCACCTGCATCCAGCATACATAACACAAGATAGGATATTAGTAGAGATATTATTGGGGTTGTTAGATAGTTAAAAGTTTGTTACTTTTATACTTTTCTCTTAGTCCACTTTAGTCTCTGATCAAGATTCTCAACAGATATATTGGAGGAATGATGGAATCAATTACCTAGACGTATATCTTGATCTTTCGTCAAGAATATGTTTGAACACTGCAACAGATGTGGATAAAAAACATCAACACGGTTGCTCTATGATTTCACATAACTAGCAGCATAACTTGAACTCATAGGAATCGTCATTCACCTTGACATCACGGTGCAGAATATGATTCGCATGCAAGTAATCAAGTGCCATCAGCAGTTGAACGAGCCACTTACAAAGCTTCTGCATGCCGAAGTTAACAACAATGTGTTAAAATTAAGTTCCAAAAAAAATCATTTGCATACAAATGAACCGTTCACCAGGCTTGCAAGTAAAAGAATTCACAAGGAGTGACCAACCTCTTCGGAAAAATGAACAGCATTAGACTTTTTTATGGCTTCAGCCCTGTCACAACAAAGAAACAAAAGAAGGACTCCATAATTAACAATTCGAAGTTCCTCAGATACTTGAAATTTGACATGAATCAGTACTTACATATCTCCACCTTCACAATAGCCAATGATGATACATACAAAGCAACCCTGGAAGTGAACGTATCAACTTGCGAATTTCAGAATCATAAAATCAATCAAGAATGATAAAACTATATTCTGTGTTATAAAAATTTAGTTCAATTAATATAAAATCAGCATTTGAAACAAAACAAGTGAATCACTCACCCTCACCATTGAAATTTTTAGGTAAAAACCTAGATTCTTGGAAGTTGGAACTCTTTAGTGAGTGAAATAAACAAAAAAGACAAGAGACAACAAACTTAGAAAGATTTGAATTTCTTTTCCAAAGATTATTTTTTTTAAAAAAAAAAGAAGTAATAATAAAGGCTGGCTGACCTTTTCCACCCAAGAATCTTTATATTCCACAATAAATGGATTTCGAACTTTAGAGATGAGTTCCATCTGCAAAACAAGAAATCAGCAAAGCATGCACAATTTAATAATTAGTGAAACAACAGAAAGTATTAGTACACCCCAAAAAGAAGAACAACATAAGTATCTCTTTTCACCTTCTAAAAACACAACTATGACCCAACAAATATAAAGAATTGCACTCTAAATATACTCTTTTACTCACTTTTATCTGTTAGCGTCATTCTTTGGAATATCATTATCACAACGATATACCAAAACATAACAAAACAGATAAAAGGGAATGAAATGTGATATCAAAGAAAAACCCTAAACCCTAAAAACTGAAAGTGACATACAAAAGGAAACTAAAGGAGGTACATTAAACAAATAAAACCCATCTTAAAGCTTAACAAGTCACATTTGTTCATAAATGAACAGGGGCAAAGAGAAAGAAGAAAGTACAACTATTCATCAAATTCAAAATCCACAAAACCAAAAAAGAAAGAGGCAAAACCATAAACCATTATATGAACTCAGATTCAGCTACCTCTTGATGAGCAGATCTACGGGCTCTGTCAGTTTGGCGTGCAAGTTTGATCTTCTTGAGAACATACCTTAAATTAAAACAAATATATATACACATAACATTATGTCAAGCATAACACACTAGCTAGTTCATAGTCCATACACATTTTATAGTTGGAAGCTTGAAAATTATTTCAAAGAGAGAGAGAGAGAGAGGTTAAAGCACAGTTATAGTGATGAACATTACTTTCTGTTTTCATGCTTGTGCCTAACAAGAAGAGCAGAACCAAAGGAACCTTTGCCAATCTGTTGTAGAATCTCATACTTCTCCATTTTTTTTTTTCTGTGAAATGAGAAAACCAACACTTGAAAGGTTCAAGCTTCAAAACCCCCAACCTTGTGCCATTGCTGAAAAAATAGTGACAACAACACTAAAAGCTCAGTCATTTCAACAAACACAACATAAGCAGCTACATTACACACATGAAAAAAAAAATAAAAAGAGTTAGTTATCACATTTGATTTAACAAAATAAATAAATAAACAAATATAAAAGCTTTTTTAAAAAAAATAATAAAAATACCCAGAAATGGAAGAGAGAGAAGAAGCTGAAGGTAGCAAAGAGAAGTGAAAGTGGAGCTTTGTTTTGTTTTGTACTTTGTTGGTGGTAAAGTAGCTCATGAACATGAAGAACACAGGGTACCGTGGCTTTTATATTTTATATTTATTTTTTATTTTTTATTTTTATTTTTATTTTCAGAGTAAAGTAAACTATAAAACTGACCTGAATTTCATAAGCCAAAAAAAAAAAACTCATTAATGATAAAAAGTCTTCTAACTATTTAAAAACTTAATAAAAATATTTTTTTATATGTCAAACGTAATAAATATATCTAAAACTAAATATATTAGTCGTATTTTTATATAATTCAAAGATATTTTTTATTATTAACAAAATTAACAGTTATTTTTATTCAATTTTTTTTGGTGATTTATTTTTATTCAATTTTAATAAACACAAATCATTTAATATAAATATATTTAAAAGTTAAAAACTAATTTGGAATCATCCTTATTTAAGTATTTAACTAAGTATTAAGAGGTTAATCTTTTGAACATGAAAAACTTTAAGATTTCAGATTAGATATTTTTATTTCTCTAGTTCTCAAGTCTCAACTATAAAATGCTACATCTTTAATTTATGAGAAAAGGATGAATTAATTCGTTAACTCTTAATTTTGAGTTAAATAAATCATTTACCTTTGTTAAATATATAATATAACAATAAAAATAAATCGATAATACTATATGAATTATTATATATTTTTATACACATTATTTTTAACATAAAAAAATATAAATATAAAAAAAAAAGTTATTTTTAATTATTTTTTATATTTTTTTATTATAAATAATGTGTATAAAATTATACGGTGATATACATAAATTAATTCTAAATCAATTTAAATTGAACACTTTTAGTCAAAGTTATTTATTATATTTTTTTTTGTTGACTAAAGTTTTTTGTTATATGATCAAGTACTTTGTTTTCTCTTCGGTGTTTAAGATTATTTTAATTGTGGTGTCCTTGTTGAGTCCTTTTCGTGAGTGACACTTTAAGAAAATTGACGCATGCTTTGACCAACTTCTGTTCTGTCCTTCTTCTACCATTTTTGAATTTCAAGTTTACCCACTTTTCAGCTTTTCATTCCAAAATTCTAATTCTTTTCTTTTGCCGCTCTCAATATTATTGCCATTGTTCATTTCATTGACAGCAATTTCCGTAGAAAACTCTTCTAATTCCTTATTTTATTCTCGTCGTAAAAAATAATTATATATCTATTTTTGTGTCTTAAGACTTAAATAATAAATATAAATTTAAAAAATATTATTTCCAACATTTAATAACCCATGACTATCTGTGAACATTATCTGCGACGAAAAGTTTAACAGGACTCGCTAATTTTCTATGAAAAGGAGGACCTACCCTTTTGAATAAATCGGAATGGGCAAAAATTGAGGTATTCATCTCATAGGATTCGCTAAATTTCCCACAAAATAAAATTATATAAAGTCACTTATATCTAAGTTTAAGACATCTCAATTATATGAAGAAAAAAAAAGTATAGGTAGTGACGGACTTAGAAAATTTACGTTATAGAGGTAAAAATAATATATTATCACAAAAAATATTAATTTTAAACGATAAAATATAAATATAAATTAATTATTAAAATAAAAATTACACTAATCACTAATTTTCTTCTAAATTAGTACATAAGCTAACATAAAAAAATATAATCACACCAATAATAACATTTATATGTATAAGGAAAAGTATAGGTAACCAATATTTTTCTAATCAACAAATCAGCCAACGAAAAATAGAACATCCATAATCACTGTTTACAAAACGTTCACAATAAAAGTCATGGAATATTCGAAAACTAAAGCAACTAAAATTAACCAACTCTGTATTTTTTTAGAAACAGAAAATTTGGAACCTAAAGAAATAAAACATCCAATTTAAGTTGTTAGCTAATGTTGGCTGAATTTTTATTAATTATCTAGCATTGTTGTATTTAAAAATAAAGATAAAGACAAAAATAATAAAAATTAATTAATTGAGAATAAAATAAAATACATAAAGTCATGAAAATAATAAAAAAATAGATTAATACTTGAATTGTTGAATACTTGACTTAAAATTTATAATTGAAAAAAGAAAGACAAAATATGAAATTATGGACTATGAAAAATATGAAAAGCCAAAAAGTGGAAAGGGATATACTAAATTTCAAAAATAAAAACTAATATTAAGGAAAGAATTATGAAGTATTATCTATTTATAAATGAGAGTACAAAAATGAATAAATGAATAATAAATTTAAAATCTTGCTATTTATTTAAAATTAATTTTACTAAAAAAAATAAATGTGGAACATAAGAATATAAAGGAATAAGAGATAATGCAAATAAATGAATGGGAACAACTAAATTTTTCAAATGGGACACATATATATACTGTTAATCTTTTTTAGAAAAAATTATAAACTCAAGTGGGGCAAGTGACCCTCTCTCGGCCATGGGTCCGTCCCTGAGTTTAGGGAGCCATTGATTTGGTGATTAACCAAAACCCTAAGTAAAGAGAATGAAAGGACTAAGATGAATGAAAAAAGGGAGGAACCGGTAGAGAGTGATAGTAAAGGTCCGAGGCGACACAACGACGAAAATGATGGCACAAATCATAGTAGCATTGCAGAATAGTGGAGGACACGACTATGCTAGGGCATAATTTCAGAGAGGGACGGAGATAGAGTGTGAAAGGAAAGAGGAGAGTCGATGAGAGGCATCGGTCCGCGACGTTGCAGTAAGCACATAGAGAAATATGAGGAGTGAGAGAAGAACCTTGATGGTATGGTGGTGTGAGATGCGTCAATGATGGGAAATGGGAAATGGTGCAATGATGGTTTGGTGCTACTAGCACTGGCTGAGGTTGGTGGTGATGATAGTGACGATGGAGGAGAGATGAATGATCATTTTTATATTATATGAGTTATCACTTTTATTCAATTATCACTTTTAAATTTGTTTGAATATGTTGAATTTGAATTTGATTATGTTTGTATTGTAATTGTATGTTTTACTATGTTGAATTTTGTTGTATTAAATTTTATTATAATATGAATTGTGTTTGTTTTTTATTTTTTTTTTAAAAGTTTGAGTTCAACCATACTTCATCCTATACGTGGGTTTAAAATATGCAAACTCTAATCCTACCCGTACTCAACTCGCTGATATTCAATTCTATCCGCATGTTTCAAAAAATACAATATTTATAAATTATTAAAAAAAATTGTCTTTATATAAATAACGTTAAATTTCTAATTGAATATCTTGACTCTGTGATTAAAGTTCTTTAGTGTTTGTTTTCAAAGACTGGGACTGAGACTGGGAGATTAAGACTGAGTATTATGTTTGGTGAGCAGAAACTGGAACTAAAATTTCAGTATTTTCAGTACCTTCAGATTGGAGGAACTATGAGACTAAGACTGAGACTGAAACTTTAATAATATTTTGGTCCTTATAATTTATTAAATTCCAATTTTACCCATCCCATTTTGAAATTAGGGTTCATATTGTTCTTCGGTTCTTCCTCTTCCTTCGACGGCTTGCTTTCTATTGAGAGTGAGGAAAGGAAAAACAACGGCGGTGCTCGGTGGTGTAGAGGGCGCTGCAAGGCAGCGTGGAGGACGTCGTCGGCACTGCAAGGTGAGGATGTAGTTATTGACGTCGGCACTGCGCTGGATGCGAGGACTTCGGGTCTGCTGTTGAGAGGAGGAGTTCGTCTTCGATTGAAGGACCTGCAGCAGGCATCATCGCCTTCAGAAGAGAGTTGTTCATCGTGGTGGGGATGACGTCTCCGTCTTTCTTCATGGTCGGTGGCGCTGCTTCTAAGAGGAAGATGTCGGCCCTTAAAGGAGCTTCTTACTCATGAGGCATTCACTAAGGATGACCTCATAACTATTCAGGCTAGTGGCTTTGGATGAAACTGCTTTATTCATTCTTTGGTCTTTCATTGGCTTGTTTTTAAATCTTGTTAATTTTTGTGTAACTTTGTAGAATCCTAATGCATTTGACAAGAAGGTTTTTCTAGATTTCAACCATGTCAAAATAATTTGAAAGTTGAAGATCATTGTATGCTACAGCCTGAAGCTTCATCATTTGTGAGTTATTATAAATCAATTGACTGACAATGTCACTGTTTTTATTGTTATAGTTAGTAATCGGTATGATATCTTTAATTTTATTTTCTCAGAATTATACAAAATGAGATCAGATCCAACCCATAATATAAATGTGTCAGGGGATATCAAGCAAATATTTCTAGATCTTGGAATTGATAAGGGAAAGAAAACTCCAATGCATGGGGAGGTGGTGGCAAGGCACAACAAAAAAGGGTTGCTGCACTTGTTACCATCTTAGCTGTAATTTGTTGAAATTTATTTTGGTAAAGTTTGTTATGGTAAAATTTGTTTTTTTTTTTTGAAATTTGGAATAATTTGTTCTATGTTCAATGTTGAAATTTGGTAGGTTTGTGAATTTGATTTTGGTAGTGATTAGTTGTGAAGTGTTGCTAATGTTTGTTTGAGTTTTGGAGAGGGATGGTCTTTGAGCTGAGAAGCAAGAAATGGGTTAAGATTTTCTTGTGTAAAAATTAGAGAGTGTTTTAGTAATTTAGTATTTTTTTGTCTCATTTCAGTACTTATAAAACCAAACACAATACACAAATTTAATTTAGTCTCAGTCTTTCATTCCCAGTTTCTCAATCTCAATCTCTTAGTCACAGTGCCCTAACCAAACGCTTTATATTATTGAAAAATTCGTAGTTCAACCCTTCATCTTTTTCCATGAATTTTCGCATGTCTCCGCATTTTATACGGGAATAATTAAATAAGGATCTGCAACAGGAATACAATTGAGACGGGAGGCGATATTATAAACAGGCGGAGATGACATCCCGGCCTGACAGATATAGGTAACTATTTTCTAATTTTATTTTTATAAATTTTAGAAGAAAATATTTATTTTAACAATATCTGTATAATCATAAAATAAAATTCCATATTTAAAAATAAATAAATAAATACCTAGTTGGGATAATAGTAAAGAAAGATTTAATTTATTGGATTTCATAATTATTATTCTTTAACTTTTATGGTATTAAACCCTTATATTTTAACATGTAAAATAATATTGTTTTGACATGTTGGATGGTCGTGAATATTATTGTAAACTAAAATATAATGCCATACATACATAACAATAATAGTAATGCAGAAGATAATCTCAAAATTAAAAAAATGTTATCTGCACTGCACAGGAAATTAAAAATAAAAAAAGTTAGGCTAGCTTTAATTTCTCAATAGTTTAGGCATGTTTAGGCTTGACTTAATGTTTAGTGCCGGCTATTAAATGGGAACAATTTCACATGATATCCCCCAACTACCCTTCCTACCCTCCTCCCCCCAAAAAAATCGTTTTTTTTTATAAAGAATTTCTGAAGAATAACTTCTAAAATGTTGTTTTGACAAATTTTGTATTTGGTATTTAAGTTTCCAATAAAATGAAACTAATAAATTAGAATCTAATTTCTTAAAAATACCAAAATATAGTTCAATCAAATAAAAAGGTAAATAAGTCTCTAATATTATTTAAAAGAATAACAAATTTGTCTCTAATTTTTTTAAAGAAAATAATTTGATATTAAAAAATTATATAAAATTTTAAAAGATAAAATATTAATTTGTTCAATATTAAAAAAAAAACAGAAATTTGTTTTTTCTTTGTTTTTTTTTTTTGTTAGGAACTAAATTATATATCAAAACTGATAAAAATTAAGAAACGCTTTTTCTACCTCATTTTCCTCCCAAACTTTATCCATTTTTCCTACTTCATTTTTTCCTCAAACTTTACCCTTTGTCCATTTGCTAGTGTCTTCTTAAAGTTAGTGCTATTTAATTGTTGGCTAACTAAGCCCGTTTTATTTATGTCCCGAGACTTAAAATTCTAAACTTGATCCAAGAAATAAATAATCAGTGGAATATAGTTGACTTAGAATAAATAATAAGAGTTGTCACGTGGGACTAACTTTGGAAAAAGAAAAATGCAAATAATAAGAATAAGTATCAACTTAAATATTGAGAAAAAGACAAAATTACCCTTCTATTGGCATCAAAGCCTGCAGCTTAATGGAGGCCTGAAATAGAGGAGCAGGCATTCGGTAATTGTAAACATGGCATGTCAAAGAATCATTAGCGACAGTTGTTTAAATGTTTAATTTTGAACTTAAATCTTGTGGACGATATATATCTATACCATTATATAAAAGCGCTGGAGGGGTTTTGATGTCCAATTTTTATTTCCTTTTCTATCCCTATTAATATAAAGAACAGCTAATAATTGTCGTTAATAAATTTTGGGCTATTAAGTCATTTAAAAATATCACGTCAAAATGGGTTGGAACAATTTTGGTATTCAACTTTTGTTCCTTCTATTACCCTTACTAATATTAAGAATAATTAATCAAATAGTTATTGGTCTATTAAGTCATTAAAGGATAAAAGACATATAAACTAACTGCCAATACTCCAATCAACTCATAATAAAGATATAACCACCTAAAACAATCTAAAACATATTTAAAAATTCTATTCAACAGTGCTTAAATCTCCTGCAATCATTTTTCTAAATTTTTTTTGTAGGCTTTTTTTCTTGTCGGACCTCCTATTTATTTGGTTTCCATTTTATCATGTATTTGCTTTCATTTTAGTTTTTACTCTTCTTTTGGATTATTCTTTTGTTGTAGGCTACCTTTTTTATATATTCTCTAATTGCGATTTACTTTTTGAATAGCAACTGGTGAGTGATAATTAATAATTGCTTGGAATTGAAAAAAAGTAACTTAATATCATCTTTTTCAGATTGCCAAACAGTGTAGTAAATGTTACATGATAAAGAAAAAGCACAATACTTGCTTTTTAAAAGCATGACGTACTATATTATTACTTTATGATCCAATTTAATTTAATTTGCAGAAATATACAATATTTTCACTCACTCTATCTTTATGTGTTTACTATCTTTGTATATTTACTGTGTTTTATATTCTTCATGTTTCATTAAATAAAAACATATAATACAATTGTTGTGTACTAATTGATGCTTAGGAGAAATAAAGAATGAAATTGAAAGAAAAATTAATTTTCATTTTATTCTAATGAATTTTGTATGTTTTCAGAATATACAATTTTTATTCTTTGTTAATTATATTTTGATTTATCATTTGTTTGAAGAGGTACCCAAAAAATATATAATAAATCATGTTTATAGTCTTTAATTTATCAACATATAAGTATATTGGATAAAATAATCATTTTGTTATTCAATAAATATTTTAGAAATTATAATAATTATTTATTCAAAATTAATAAAAAAAAAAGTGACTGAATAGACACGACAGTGCCTTGAAGCCACTAGTATATATAAAAGGGGATGTGGTCACGTCAATAGACATGAAAACATGCCAAGTCAAATCATGTTTCAGTCTAAACATGTCAGGCCTGTATTTTATGTGTTAGTTTATATGTGGCCTATTATTTATTAGAGACTTTATATTTTATTTGGTCTATTCTATTTGAAAAATTTGACCTAACCTAAAGCCTGTTTAAAATTCTATTAAAAAGCAAATTAACAAAAAAAAATAATAATAAAAATTTATAACTATAAATAAATAAAATTTCATAACATAAAAACCCTTATATTATAATCTTTATGAATATATTTATTTAGTAATTATAAGTGTTAATAATTTTTTATGTGGTTTAAAGATAAAAAATAATTTTATTGATAAATTATATGTTTCTTTAATTTATTTAAATAATTAAAGAATTATTATAATATAATATATATAAATAAGTTGGCTCATTAGGTTTTACAGGCTTTACAAAGACAGATAAGGCTAAATGATTAATTTATGTCTGTCATGACTAGAATACTCTCAAAAAAAAATCAGATTAGAGTTTTGAAAGGAATCAGGTTCAGGGCAGTGTCTTGTTTTTTACTTTTAATTGGACCTGAGGTAGTGTCTTCTTTTTTATTTTTTGGTCATTGAGATAGTGTCTTCTTAATTTTTATTTTTGTACAAAGGTAGTGTCTTCTTAAAGTTAGTGCTATTTATTGTGGGCTTAGTCCAGTTATATGTCCCCAATATATCCAACAATTCCCAACCTAGACATAAAATTGTAAACTTGATCCATGACCCAAACTTTTTTCTTCCAAAATTTTATCAAAAAAAATGATATAAAGAAAAGTTACCACATCAGTGTTGTCCAAAAATAAAAATTAGTAGTAGTTGCTGACAAATAGTGATCCAGGAGCTAATGTCGTAGCGGTAAGGAGGAGTGCCTCTAAACTCAAGAATCCCGATTTAATATCAGGCATTTGCACCTTAGGTTATAATTTAAGTGGTGACCTTCTATGTTTTATAATAATTGTATTCGATCCCAAAATTCTACACTGGTCGAGAAGAAGGTGGATTGGGGCTGTTGTCCAATCTATTTAAAAAAAAAAAAAAACTAATAGTAATGTAAAATAATAATAATAGTAGTAGTTTTGGGTTAAATATTTATTTTTGAATATACTTTTTTGTTTCCTTATCTTTTAATTTAATAATTTATATTCTATTTTCTCAGTTACCAAAAACGCCGCCAAACAGAGATCATCCAATGCAGTAGCTATCAACTATCAAGTATATATAATCATAATATCATACAGATAAAGAAAAAAAAGTATAATAATCATACCATATCAAATAATGCTACAAGAAAACAGTTAAGAAAGCACTATATGTGGCGTTAGAAATCTCAAAAACACACATTTTCAAAATAGAGATTTTTTTTATCATGTAAATAAATTATGGAGACAATGTTGATGAGTTTCATCCAAGACAATCTTGAAAAAAAAAATTAAGGGAATTAAAGAAAGCTATTAATTACAATTGTGGACATGATCCTTCAGAGCTCGGAAGCCACAACTGTATGCCTATGGTACAATTATATATAAGGCAACAATTTTTAAAGGACAACAATACGACTAATCTATAGTACTTTTGTTTTACTTTTGTAATTATAGTTTTTAGGTTTTTTTTTTTTTTTTTGGTGTCCAATAGTTTTTAGGGTTATGGTTCTTCATATAGGTGAATTCTTTTATTTATAAAAATAAAAAATGTGTTGACTGAATTATATTTAGTGTGACAAAGTTAATTCTTGTAATATAAAATTTTTGTATTTCCTGTCCTTATAAAATGTAGAAATGTATAGAAAAAAAAATGCAACTTCTTATTCATTCATATATAGATATTAAAATAAGAATTAATCTAGTATAGTTCCATATACCTCCGTATATTTCTTATTTTTTTTTTTTTTTAATTTTTATGTTGAATTATATTATTTTTGTGCTATACGTAACTATTTTTATGTTAGTAGGTTGTATTTATGTATTTTGTAAATTTTTCTATTCTGATGTTTACATTTTTTATGTTATAAATGGAATATATGAAAATGTACAGTAATACACATAACATTACTCTTAAAATTACATCATAAAATTAAACACACTATAATTAATAATTACATTTATGTTGTCTTACCTTCTCTTTAGGATTTTTTTTTGGGTGTACGCGGAATTGATTAAAAACGAAGGAAAAAATTTTGTAGCCATACGAATACAAATGATGAGCTAATAGTAAGTGTACAATCAAATACAAGATGTGGGTTCGGATGTAGTAATATTAAATTTATAATTATTTATGTGTTTCAAATAAATTAATTTTTTAAATAGATGATTTTATAATATAATTTAAACAAGAGTTTGTTTGTTTGTTTTTTTTTTTTTCTATTTTGTATATCTCAAGAAGGAGAAGAATATATAAGAGAAATAGAAAATAGAAAACACAAAAAAATAAAAAATACAACAAAAGAAGAAAAAATGAGGAAGCAGGAAGAGGGAGAAGAAGATTAGAAGAAGATGAATGCAAATTAGCTAGAGAAGGAACGAAGAAAAAATCCTTTTTTAAGGGATTCTTTTAAAATATTTTATTAGAAATTAAATTTGCTTGAATAATAACTTGTTTTTTTTCCTAGTACCACTGTTCCAATATCTCTCTCGAATTAATATATAGTGGAGATTTGAGCATAAAGGTTTTTTGTTTTTTCTAGGAACAACGAGATATATATAATAATCCAAATCTATATATTGATACTGAGAATTATGTGATTAAGACTAGACAGAGAAAAAACATATAGCATGATATATAAATGTAAACTAGGCATACTAGCCACATAGAATTTATTTATTAACAAATAACTATACATGAACATTGTTGCAGTTTTTAAAATGACTTATTACTTAATTAGTAATTACAATATAGGATACTTTGCTGTTGTCTCATTATTTGGTATTCGTAGGAAGGAGGCACTCTGATAAAAATGTTAAAAATGATTTTATTTAAAAAAAATTATCTCATTCGTTAATTAAAGTTATAATATTTTTAATTTTTTATATATGATATATTTTAAAAGTCTAAATTTTATTTAGATATTTGAGAATGTAAATTTTAATATATCAAATTTTATTTTTAAATGATTTAATTTTAATTTAGTAATTTTTATCTTATTGCTTATTTATTTTTTAATTTTCTTAATTTTCAATTTTTGTTTTTGCAATTTTATATTATATATATTGTTTTTCATTTTTAATTTCTACTTCTTGCTTTTAGTAATGCTTTCTTTTTAATATTTTATGTCTTTTAATTCTTATTTTTAATGTATTAGAAATTTTAGAAAACAATTTTTAATTATAAAAAATAATTTTTTTTTAAAAAAATATTTCAGACATCTTTATCTTATTAGTAGTGCCTTTTGCATAATGGTATTTTTCTTATTGAATATATTATATATTAAATCAATTATTTTTATTATGATGGTTAGTCGTCTAAGATAATTTGATCCTTGGATGCAATAATATTTAACTATCATAAATCATCAATAACTTTTATATAAGAATTTAATTTTTGATGTATTATGCATATAAAATAGGTTTAATTACACATATATCTAATTACATAAAATTATATTAGTAAAATAATTATTTTATATTAATCATGTAAATTATTATAAAAATAAACGAACACGATAAATGATTGTATAAAATGTTTGATAAACAAAATAGACTAAAATAAGAAACTTTCCTATATTGAAAAGGAAAATACTTTTTTTTTTCTATTTCCGTGCAAATGCATGTGCCACGCACACAACACTAGTTATAATAATAATTTTGGTGGGATCAATCAATAAGCATAGTAGGGTAAGGATTATAATTATATTGCATAATTTTCATTGCACCATGCCTTCTTCATAGCAAAACCCTAATGGCTTGGACCACTCTTCAACTCAAAATTCTTTTCTTTGCTGTGAATTTTTATACTCATTACGTGTTTATAATTCTCTTTATTTCTAGTCACAAACTGACTGAATGAGAACAATGGGAGTGAAGAAATAGTTAAGAATCATTGAAGAAAATAAAGGAAATTAAAGATAACCCAAAAGGGTTCTTTAATGTATAATGCCATATCTTGTTTGAATATTGTTTCATTCATGCATGTCTCTTTCAATTCTTTAGAAAATCAAACAACAAAAGGAATGAAGAGTTGTATTGATGGATACAATTCAAAGATTTTAGAGAATATAAAATTGAAAAATAATTTGTATTTTGATGTATATATGTACGTGCATCATCATCATCAAGTGATATATATTCCTTCAACTTAAGTCAATATCTCATTGTTTAACCAAAATTTCAATCAAGTGTCTCATAAGAATTCAAAAACTAGGATACATTAAAAAAATTAGGTTGTGAAGATTTTATTTTTCTGCATTTATTTTTAAGATATAAGTCTATAAGTCATTGTTTAACCAAATTTTCAATAAGTCATTGTGTTTTTATTTTTATATTTATTTTCAAGATTTTGTGGAAAAAAAAAGAAAAAATAGAAAGTTAGTAAAAATAAAAAACAGTATTCTATTGATTTTATTGTTTATTTTTTTCACAAAATTCTAAAAATAAAAAATAAAAATATAATTTCTATTACACTCATAATATATATATATATATATATATATATATATATATATATATATATATATATATATATATA
>JASCZI010031048.1:0-16586 GCA_036250425.1 Stylosanthes scabra
TAGACATGATACATGATAGAGCACAATGGCGTCGTTTGATCCATGTAGCCGACCCCACCTAGTGGGATAAGGCTTTGTTGTTGTTGTTGTTGTTGTTGTTGGTTTTGTATTCTTCTACCTCTCCCTTCTCTTTTCTGCCATTCTCTCCCATATTCCCTGAACCATCAACCCCCCTCCTCTTCACCCCGCTTCTTCCCCTCTAATGCCCCAGAATCTAACATCTAACAAGGTTCAGCAGATCTCAAAATCTCAAAGATAAGGAAAAAAAGCTCGGTAGAAGAGGAAAAGGAACAGAGACTCATAAGGTACAATTACTCGAATTGAAATCGCTCCAGCTATTGATATTAACCCACCTGCACCAGATTTCGGTTCAGAATTAGACAGGCATCATTTTCGGTTCTTCCTTTTCTCAACATGGTATCCTTCTTTAACAAATTTTCACTCTAAAGTATCAATTTATTATTGTATTGGCTTAGATTTGATAGCTATTGAAACTTCTTTTTTACAACAATGGCTGTTGAGGTTAAATATTAAAGTAAAAAAAAAAAAAATTCTTTGTATTTTTATTGAGATACGCCATTTCTTTAGATAAAAAAGAGCCATTTCTTTAGATAAAAAAAGGAGTTAACATGAAGCCAGGATCAGAGAGACATAATGAGACAATCATATTCATAACAACTAGGTTGGTCATGTTCTACTATTTCTTTGTTCGTATTTTCACAAGGGAAAAAAATCTAATTGGTTTGGGGTAGGGTAGTGAAGCAACTTGACTAACAAAACTGCATAGAAACATTTAGTACTATAATATAAAGCATATCTTTTCAAAAAAAGGAGTTTGTGTCTTCATCTCAATCTTACTTTAGTCTTTAGCACACAATGCTAGTATTCTAAGAATTAAGAAGGATTCAAAATCAAAGGAAACACGACCTAAAACTCAAAACTACAATTAAAAAAACAAAAATTCTCAACCCAATGAGAATAAAATTTAAAGCAAATCACTAAAAAACACAAAATTCAGAAATGAAGCCAGAATGATATAGACATAATTTTTTATAACAACACTCACCAATTCATCTGCAGATACCCTATGTGCTTCAAATGTTTCAGCAGCAGCAGCAGCAACTAAAGTTTCAAATCCTGACCATACCCACCTTATGCTCATGACCTAAATATTTCATGACAACCCATACCCATCTTATGCTCACAAGCCACATATTTCAAATCCTGCCAATTTTTCAGACAAATCTAAGTAAATAAACCTCCACTAATGTTGAGAATTAATTGTTTAATGAGATAAATTAATTTGGAGCAGAATTCTTACCCAATCTACCCAATCCATAATAACTTTGGTCCTCCTCTATGGAAGTACAGGGGTTTGTATACCATCATCCACCGCTTCAGTCAACACTGACTTTCCAATAATTTCTTCATTCCGTTTAGTCTCTTTAGTAACAGGATGACTTCCAGGATCGAAATACCGACATCCTAAATTAAAAAATCAGATTTAATAAGAATAAAAATAAAAGCTCAAACCCTAAGTCAGCAATCTTACCAAAGAAGAAGAAGAATAAGCAACAAAAAGTTAATTCAGAAGCAAATAAAATAAAAAGAAGAACAAGCAGCCACAACAAGAAGGCAACAGTGAGTCATTCTCAAATCCCATCACAATTTAATTAAAAAAAAAATATAAAGAAGAACAAGCATTTTGATAAGAAAAAGAAGCACTTTGATAACAAATCGGAAGCAGTAATTTCTATTTGATATTTGATAAAATAATAATAATAATAAATAAAAATAAGCAGCAGCAACCCAGCAGGATCCTACCTTCAGACAAGGACAGCGACGCAGCTGGGAGAAGCAGACGACGGCGACGAAGAGGCGGACGCGGAGACGCAGAGCTGAGGAATGCGAGGAACACAACGAACGGCGATGAGAGATGCACAACAAACGACGACGACCGAGAGAGATGCGAGCCCTCCGGCAAAAACGCGAAGCTCCGGCGGCGATGGAGGTGCGGCGGTGACCAACGGGAGATGTAGTGAGACAATGAGGAAGAAAGAGAGGCGGCTACACAGTGTTTCAGTTTTCTTTTTGTTTTTTTTTTTTAAAATTAGGGTTGGAGTGAAAACCGGCCGGGTTCAGTCTGACCGCCCGGTTCCTTGCTACACGGTTTATGTCTGAGCGATTTTAAACTTCAATTCGGACCGGATATGATACTGTTTTAGCAAAAAATCTACATATTAGCGATTATCAAATTAAAAAATCTACATAAAAAGCTCCTCTTTCCTAAACCAAAGGATGGCTTTTCTCCTAGAGTTTTGAAAGCGTAGTTGAACATTACGTCCATACAACATCGTGCTTTACTATCCATCCCTGATTGTACACTAACATTCATCTTAGAGTGTGGTCCCAAATCTTCTTGAAGTAAAGAAATAGCAGAGGTGGTCCTGGAAAACAAAATAACAAGTCAAGAGGAGACAATACACACTAATAACAATGAAACAGTGGAAGAGGAAGATTTGGTGGTGTACGAAGATAGAGATATTACAGAGGGCATCCAAGACTGCAAAACAAGCATCATTGGAAGGCTTCACACAAACAAATACATCAACACAATGTGGATCCAAACAACCATGGAAAACATATGGAAGAACCCAGAAGGTTTCAGGGTAAGAGAGATCCGACCTAAAGTCTACCAATTTTTCTTCAAAAAACAAACAGATCTAGAAAAGAGTCTTAAGGGGAAACCCTTGGCAGTTTAGAAATGCTTGGCTCATTGTCAAGAGATTGGAGATGAATGAAGAAACACTAAAAAAGAGGTTAGACAAAGCTGAAATAAAGATACAGATGTGGGAGCTCCCAGAACACTGCAAAACACTAACCCTAGGTAAAAAAAATAGGAGCTTGTATGGGGGAAGTGAAAGATTGCGCTATTTCTGAATCTGGAAAAGAACAAAACAGGTTTATCAAGGCCACAATCATGATGCAAGTTGGACATCCCTTCAAAAGTGGGATAAATGTAGGAAGCAAAGAGAATGGCTTGACATGGGTGGATTTCAGGTATGAAAATATGCCCACCTTTTGCTATTATTGTGGAAAATTGGGATATGATCAAGCCTCCTGCCCTGAAACTGCAAAAGATGAAGAAGAAGGCAAGGAAAAATAAAAACAAAAACAAAAACTGGGTCCATGGCTCAAAGCAGAACAAGGAGGGAAGAGGATTGAAAATCTACCAAACCACATCAAGAAAGAGTCGAATTAAGAAAAGGTAGAGAAGGAAAGGCAGAAGGAAAAACTCACAGAGAAACTTATGGAAAAGCTATTTAATTTATCAGTGGTAGAAGCAACAAAGAAAGACAAAGGTGGGGAGGAAGACCATGCACTTACAATGTCATTTTCTGTTAACCCCTTTCCCAACCAAGGGGAACTGATAGCTGTGGAGATAGAGAGCCAAGAGAAAGCAGAAATCTAGCAAATTGAAGGTGGTGAAGGTAATAAAGAAGAAACCAACAAAGCAAAGGAAAAAGGAGAGTGTGGAGAAGACAAAGAACAAGGACAGCAAGGTAAAAGCGAAGGAAGAGCAAAATGTCAGAATGAAGAATGAAGAAACAATCACTCTTACAAATAACACAAATTGTATGATTGACGAGAAGATAGCATCAGGGAGAAAATGGAAGACATATGCACAGGAGGCTGCAACCAACAAGCAGAATAGCACAACAACAAACAAACTGGCCCATAAGAGAAAATCAGGGGAAGGAAAAGACATGGAGGTGGAGATGGCTGACTTAAGAAACAAAAAAATAGCAACTAACCAAAACATCATAACGGCAGAGGTTGCTAGGCAGCCCTTCCGACAACAATGAAAACCATACGTTAGAATTTTCGTGGGCTTAGAAACCCATGAGAAATTAGAGCTTTGAATAAGCTTTTAAAACAAAAAGGTCCCAACCTCGTTTTCATGATGGAGACGAGGAAGAAGTCACAGGAAGTGATGAGGCTCAGATACATAGGAAGTTTTCAAAACATAATTGGAATGGATTTCAATGGAGAAGGTAGACAAATGAGTGGGGGATTAGCTTGCTTGTGGGATAACACCATAGATGTTGATATTTTATCTATGTCTTTTAACCACTTAGACATGAAGATCACAATGAAGGACAGCAACCAGACTTGGAGCGGGACAGGTTTTTATGGGTGGCCAGAAAGTTAGAACAAATAGAAAAGCTAGGACTTAATGAATGCGCTAGGCAGATCTGTAACCAAACCATGGTTAATTTTTGGAGATTTCAACCAGATCACTAGTCAAAATGAGAAAGTGGGGGGAATTCAGTTACTTTCATGCAGATTAATGATTTTCAAGAAACAATCCAAAACAACAATCTGCTGGACCTTGGTTACATAGGTCATCCTTACACTTGGTTGAATGGTCAAGAGGGAGAAAGAAACATCCAAGAGAGACTAGATTAAGCCTTAGCAACTTTGGAATGGAAACAAGCATATCCAAGAACCACTATCCACCACTTAAGAAGGTATAAATCTGATCACTGTCCCATTTTGATAAATTTGATAGGTGAACCAAAAAGAGACAAAAGGAGACAACACAAATTTAAATTTGAAGAAATTTGGCTATCAAACAATCAATGCAGCCAAGTGGTGGTAGAATCTTGGAGGGGAAGAGAAGGAATAAACTGAAGGTCTGTAGAGAAAAGCTAAGCAGTTGGGGATCAACCAACTTTGGAATAATCCCAAAGAAGATTAGAGAAGCTTAGAATCACCTTGATCAGCTAAACAAGATGCCACAAATAGAAGATGTTTTGCGAAAGCCAAAGAGGAGGAAGCTAATCTAGGCGAGCTGCTGAAATTGGAAGAAGTTTGGTGGAGCCAAAGGTTGAGAACTGAATGGCTAAAACATGGAGATCAAAATGCAAAATTCTCCCATCACAACGCTTCCTAAAGAAAAAGAATGAATTGGGTGGACTCAATTGTGGATGACAGAGGAATTAAATATGAAGACAAAGAACAGATTGAAAATGTCATGAAAGAGCTTTTTGAGAGGTTGTTTAAAGTTGAGGAGACCATTGATGTGAAAGAAACTATGGACGTGATTAGAGGAAGGATCAACGAGGAAAGATATGCAATCTTAAATGAAGAGTTTACTAAAGAGGAAGTACTTCAAGCCCTACAATAGATGCATCCAACCAAAATGCCCGGTACGGATGGGATGCCGGCTCTCTTCTACTAAAAAATGTGGAAGATAGTTGGAGAGGAGGTAACTGGAACATGTGTTTCTTTTGGATTTTCCTCCTTCAACCATTATCTTGAGGTTCTATATTGGCTTAGAGTGTTTTAGGGGTAAACCCAGCGAATGTTATAATTTTGGAAGGGATACTTATTTTTTATAGTCCTCGTGTTCGCACATTGATGAATATGAAGATATTGGTTGATACATATATTTTTATTATATTTATTCCATTTTTCAATTTGATTTGTTTAGTTCATTTGCATGTTTGATGTAGCATTCCTTAAAGTATATGTCATGTGCTATCATACAAATTTTCATTAAAGTCTTAATCGTGATCATGATATAGGAAAATGTATATTCTTCAAATAAATTTATCAGTATGATGCTCTAAAAGTTATGATTGGATGCTCACTATTTTGTTGATTATCTTATTTACATGTAATCATTTTACTAATTATTTTTTTCAATTTCATTGGTGAAGTTTATCTTTATGCTTGAGTAGATTAACTTCTTCAATTTGATGTGTATCTAATTGAATTTTTAGCAAGCTTCCAAGGCTTTAGAAGTAAAACCAAAATCCGGTGATTGTCTGCAATTTGATGTGGTAGTCCTTCAATTATTTTATCATTTTTAGTTTGTTTAATTTTACATGTACAACCATTTGTTATTTTCCATGCTTATGTCTATAAGCTCTTTATCTTCATTAGTTTTGAAACATTTTTTAATGGTTATAGTTGTTTGGAAGATAATTATATCTACCTTTAAGGCAAGCTATAAGCTGCAAATGTTTCAGAATTTAGGTTGTGGTGATGGTTTCACGTATAGAATTTGCTCTGCAAAATTAAAACATATTATTAATTATCATCTATTTCTTTGTATATTTTTAAAATGATTGATCCTTTAATGAATTATTTGATGTGAATGTGAATGTAAGATCCCAAAATAGGCACTGAAAATATTGGGGATTGCAATGGTTGAGAATTAGTAACAAGAATGAAATCAAGAATTGATATTGGTAAAAGAGTCTTGGTCTTGAGTTGAAGTATAATGTGTCCCTATGAACACCACTAATTTCAATTACGAACGGTTATCACGTAAGGCACAAAACTCATTCTGTCTAATGGTCGAATATGGGGAATTAACCATGTTCCGAAGTTCCTAGGTCTTTAAAACTTGAATAATCCATCAAGTTCACCTCATTAAGGACTCAATCATCACTAGCAAAATCCTAGCGACTAGCGTTAACAAAACAGTTTTAACCTTGGCCTTAACCCATTCTTTTCCTTAAGGATTGGTGACTAAGATCATTCACACTTCAACACATGACCAATACACAATAACATTACTCCATAGCTATAAGAAACAAAACATCAAACACTTGGCGTGCATAATAAAAAGACATAATGAACAACAATGGAAATTAACAAATTAAGATAATCAATGGAGTAAACCAACAAGAGAATCAACAATTATCACTAATTGAGCAAGAAAATAACAATAGATCATAATAAGAATTAAATTTTAGCAAGATAGAAATAAGAGAAAATAAGAACAAGAGAACTAGAATTGAAATAGAAATGAGAAAATGACGGAAACAAGTAAAGATTGCATTAATTGAACTAGAATATCAACAAACAAACGATCAAACATCCAATTAAAATTAAAAGTATGGCTGGTGATGGCTAAAAATGGAAATGGAGAATGAAGAACAAAAGAGAGAAAATGAGAGGTATCAAGAATACTCCCAAAAATTGTCTCAAAACTAGAAATGATCCTAATGGTGGTCTATGTCTTGTGCTTCAGCTGTTCTCCCTTCATATTGGTCGAATTGGGCTTCAAAGATTATTGGTCTTGGCCCAAAAACTTGAAATTACAATTCTAGCCTTCATTTAAAAAAACTACAGCAGCGTCAGGTTGCGTGTGCAACTGCTGCATGGACAGAATCAAAGCATTTTGTTTCTGGATGGTTACATGTGCAACTAAGGAAGTTGTGTGTGCAACTAGTGAGATTCAGAATTCTTTTTTTTTGCAACGAATCCTTTGCCTCCAATGCCATCTTTAGCTTTTCCTATGCCCTTCTCAATTCCTAAAGGCCTGAAATACACAAGCGGGATGAGATTTTACAAATTCTACTCAATTTAAGACTAATTTAGCATGTATTTTACAGTTAAAGCAAATATGACAAATGTTCACAGACATAGTTATTCACAAGCAATTATGTGGTAATAGTAAGTTGATAAACCTCTCAATTGTAACATATATTTTATCATTAAATATGGGTTCATCACGCACATATATAATTAATAGATTTAATTATTTATGTTTCACTATATGAAATTGGTCATTGGTCCATACTAATATTGATGGTAATGGAGGTATTAGTTATATGAGGATGATGAGCAAACCCTCAAAGAGATTGAGTCCCAATTAACCAAAGAAAAAAGACGAGGAACATGCACCTACAAATGATGTGATTAATTTTCCAATTGAGGAGTTATTCCAGCATTATATAGTTGGCAGGAATGACAAGATTTTATTTATTTATGTTATGGTTTTCAATAGAAAGTTTAGTTTATTCAGTGTCAATTTTAAATTCTCTTTTGGGTTAGAGTTCCAATATCTATTCATATGTGTAATTTTCAATTTTATCGTAGTTTTTTTGTATCTTTATCTAATGGTTGCAATTTGTTAGCACCTCGATAAAATTTGTTAAATATATAAACTACTCTTTTTTAGTATCTTTATTGGAAGGTGTGAGTTTTGGACCAAATGTGATGATGGAATTGGAAGAATGAAGTAAGAAAACATTAGAGATTAAGACATGAGATTCATATTCAATTGCCAAATATCCTTAAATCAGTAGTTTTTTATCATGAAAAAAAAATATTATTTATAGTTGTTGGTAAGTCCAATTGTCTCATTGTTTTTTCTAAAAAATATATCTTTTATAAGTTTACTTTTGTTGATTTTGTTTGATGAGAAAGGAAAAAATAGAGTTTAAAAAAAAAGAATTGATTTTGTTTGTGTTGTAGTTGATTACGTGTATTTGTTACACCATCAGTTAAAAGTGATGGTGATATAATTTGGAAACACGGTGTTCGTATTTATGTGTGATTTTGTTGTTTAGAGATTTTGTGTTTGATTTGGAATTAGAGTGTGGATTTAATATATTTTTTATCCATGTTGCAGATTTTAGGGATGTTTTTGAATAATTTTAATACGACATTACTTATATTCTTTAAATATAACTGAAAAATTCATATTATTGTATGTAAAAACTTTAATCTTTTATGAGATTTAGCGAATGAAACTGATGGTATAAATTACTTAAATTCTTAATAATGAAATTTAGTTTTCACACTAGCAGGTTCTTGTTCTTTTGAGCAAGACACTAGTAGGTTATTTGAAGAGGCTCCATGTTATTTGAGTGATCATGGATCCAAACAAAGTCTAAAAAACATGGAATACATAGAGAAAACTGTCCAAAACAAAAATAAAATTATTCTTGTGATGAAGTTATCATAATTTGCACAAGAATATGGTCTAAAATATGGGTTAAAGGCCATGGATATTTAATTATTTGGATTCAATATAATGATACATTATTTGAATGAGATGAAAATACTATTTATTAATTTATCAAAATTTTAAATAATTTAATTATAGTATATAAATTGACAACAAAGCCCATTTGTTGATAGAGTTGTTAAATTTATAGTGGAAAGCATAATTGTCAATAATCATGAAAGAAATAGAGTAATTATTTGGATTAAATACAATGATACAATATTTGGATTTATGAAGTATTACACGCAACACGTGAGTTATGAGCTAATAGAAATAATGATGAATGACTGAGTTTTGACAATTTCTCTTCTCTTTGTCCTTTAAATATGAGAGCGACACGTGGCTGAAAGAGCTATAATAATCTAATAACTAATATATAACTTAATAGACCAAATGATGTTGCCACGTGATATTAAGTAAAAAAAATTTTCCATCCATTCCCTCTCTTTCTCATATGGATGTACATGTTCAACACAATTAATCATTTTACCAACTTTTAATTTATATTTTGCATACTTGCTATATGTATGTATGTTAGCTGGTTATTAATGCATTTCCAGTCACAGATAATTAAACAAATCATTTGTCAGGATAGTCCCAACTACTATAAGTATTACACATTGTTCAAGCAAACTCCAATTGCACTTTCATACTGAACTACTTTAGACATTCCGACCTAAAAATATATTAACAACAAAAAAGGAATGCTTCGGGTGAATTCTCTCTCGCTACCTTTTCTTGAACATTTGTGAAAGAGCACCATCATCCAATGTCTGGATGCAAACCGGCGGCGGCTTCCATATTTGTTGGAGATATAGATAATTTCTCCATGATATGACCAAGTGGGCTCTCATGAAAACCATCGCTAAATCAACATCCTAAAATTCTTTCAACAAGCTTTCTCACAAGTTCTCTTAAATGTACAAATAAATGTGTAATTTCTTTTTCAATCACTATCATTAGCAATAGATAAAATTTTTTCAACAATTGCAGATCAATGTTAATAAGAAAAAATGGCATTTCAATAGTTCAATTCATCAAAATATATATCATATAAGACTCACAAATCAAGAGGCAAACTAAACTACTTCCTCATATGATCTATATTTCAGTCACCATTTCTTTCCTGTTGATTCAAGAACCTGAAACTGAAGATAAGGGGATAGAAAATTCAATTCAATAGTAAGTGCAAGATGAGCATCAATGTCTAAACATATCAACGGCTACGGTACTATCTCAACCTACCTTTATTCATTTTCTATTATCATTTTTTACAATTCAGTTCAATTTTCTTATTCGCATTTGATAGAAGGTGAAAATTTTTTTTATAATTCTTTTTGACAACTCAAAACAACAGTAACTTACACATAGTTCAAAAATCAAAATAACTCAGTAACACAACAATGAACAAAGATCATAAAAACAAAAATCATCTTTTTTAGACTATTCAACAACAACATCATCACTCAACTATAAATTAACCAATAGGAGCAACAAATTCAATTTTTAGAGTCAATTTTTTAATAACACAACAACAACACCAATAATTTTTTATATAAATTTTTATAATAAAATTCAATAAGACATCAGCAACATCAAAAAAGAAAATAAATAAAAATTTAAGGAAAAATATTTTTCTCGGAGTAGAACCAAATAAAGGAAGCTTTTTGAAGAACCAACCCAATAGATTGAAAATAATAGGAGAAAGAGTACCGCCATGGTGCCAGTCCAGGTTGGCTCCGTCAGCGTTGGCTTCTCTGTTGGTTCTGGACCGTTGCTGTTGCCTTTAGCCTTCTTTGGATTCTCTTTTGAGATCTTGCTCTCAAAGAACAAGTATAGGAGAGGCATCAAATTAGGATAAAGAGAACTGAAGAAGCATTACTTTCTTTTACTGTAGCGGGTTTGGGTCGAGTATAGTTGAGTATGGGCTATATTGGGTTAGGTTTCTATTTTGGTTTTGAAAAAAATTGGGTATCTAAGCCATCTACCCTTGATTTTGGGGGATTGCAAAAGATACATTTGCAGATTAGGATTGCCAATAGATGAGTTTAGTAGGGCTGCATAGATCAAGGATTAGTAGTCAAGGGTGGGGAGAGGTGGGGTGTTATCTTCGTTTGTGTTTCTTATGGGCTCAAGCCCAGAACAAAAATAAAAGAATTGGATTACGTTTCTACTAGCAGACAAGTAAAGTTACATCAAAGAAGGATTATGTTTCTATTTCTTTTAATATATTTATAGTTTAAATATTTCAACAAAAAAATTGTTTAAATATAATATAATAATATATTATATAAATGTGGGTACAACAAATGATGGTTACGTTTCTATTTTTTGAAAATGGTTAAACAAGGATTACGTTCCTATTATTATAATATTTCTAATCTAAATTAAATATATAGTCAAATATATTTGTGTTGAAAATAATATTAATTAAAATATAGTTAAACTAATAATTAATTAATTATTGTTTATTGTTTTAATTTATAATTTATTTAATAAATCATACTTAAGTTTTGGATATTTGATATATTACATTTAATTTATATTAATTATATATTAAAAACTTTAAAATTAAGATCTAATAAAATTAATTTTTAAATTATTATTTTACACACATAATAAATATAGTTGTTAAATAAATATCATTTTGGTTATCATATTTCATTGTATTAGATAAAAGAATCGCTTAAATCAACACTAACATAATACTGTACGACACCACACTTTAATTTTTCCGTATTTGGCCTATATTTCAAATTACAAGGTTTATTTTTATGCACTATACGATTTAAGTGGCTCATGTGAATACACAAGAAAAAATATATTATCTCCTCAAAGTTATATAAATAAATTATACTCCATTTTGTTACAAATATAATCCTTGTTTACTTTTTATCATTTCATAGTGGTGCGGTGAACTGTTAGTGACCTGTGTAAAATCAGTTTTTTCAATTTGAGGTTTCTCGGTCCAGGCAGACAAATCCAACTGTTATTAGTGACTCGTAAAGGAGAGAAAAGGGTGACGAATGACAAATTAAAGGTCAAATGAGAGGCGGAGTGAGAGGCGGAGTGAGAGGTCAGGCGAGGGTTGAGTACGAGAAACACGGTGAGGGCTTCGGTTACGCCAAAGGAAGGAATAAGGGGGAGAGTGGGGGTGGGTTTGCATTAGGTGTAAGGAGGTTCAATAGATGGGGTGAGTTTAGCCGTAGGAATAAGAATGTACATCTCTGGTCTAGGGAGGAGACTTGTACGATCTTTGTGGACAATCTCCCGATGGGGGTGACGAAGAGATCCCTGTACAAGGAGTTCAGCAAAGATAGTTACATTGCTGATATTTTTATCTCCAACAAAACCCGACGGAATGCAAAGGATCCTTTTGCGTTTATAAGATTCAAATCTTATGGTGGTACCATGAAGTCAGTCAGCAGAATGAATGGGGCGAAATGGGAGGGTTCCAATTTGTTTGTAGTGATATCAAAGTTTGACAGGGAACAACGGATGAATTTGAATTCCCACAGTACTACAAATGGAAAGGCCAAAACTCTAGGATTGGTGAAAAAATGGGTTGAAGTGAAGAAAGTTAACAATGTTGACAGACGTGCACCCATGGTTACGAACCAGATGACTCAGAATGCTTCTAAAAAGATGATTGATGGTGTATGGGCGGAGGATCAGAAGGAAAGACTTGAGAGAAGCCTTTTGGGATATTGTGTTAAACCTATTGAGTTTAGAAGGGTTATGAATCGTATCCTGGACGAGTGGAAAGGACAAGGTGACATAGAGTATAGGGATGTTGGCCCTTATAGGTGCCTTTTAACTTTTTCTTCCCCTGAGATTAGAGATGAAGCTTTTCATGACCCCTTGCTACTCTCTGTTTTTGATGAACTGAAACCACATTGGGGGTATTTTCTGGAATCTCTCTAGGCGTGTATGGATTGAGATAATGGGACTTCCGGTGTGTTTGTGGTGTAGCGACAATATTCAAAGAGTGGCAAGTCAGTGGGGGAAAATTATAGAGTTTGATGGTAGATGTGAGGAATCCAAATCATTTACCACAGCAAGAGTATTGGTTGACTGCTATCAGTGGGAATAAGTGCATGAATGGGTGTCAAACAAAATTGACGATAGAATCTTTGAGGTATTTGTGAAGGAGGTTGGTGCGGAGGTTTACAGTATAGAGGCACACCCTAATCTAGAGAAATTTGGAAAGGCATCAGTGGAGGAATCAACGTCATGCTCGCACGTTGATGAAACGCCGACGGGTGGTGGACGGCTGCCGGTGGACTTAGTGCGGCAGAATTTGAATCTTGTGAACGTTGCTGACCCACAATTGTCGGCGATAATCAATGATAATTGCTTGGAGATTGCGCCGTCATTTATTGGGGTACGTGATTACAGAGACGTAGAATTTGAAGAAGCAGGGCTTTGGAGGGGGTATTTGGTGGACTAGCATGGAGTTGGATGCATGGGAGAGAACGGGTGTGGATATTGGACTGCTAACCTGATGGTTACTGAGGCCCATTTACAACAATGTGGGCAGCAACGGGTTATGGACACGGAAGGTGGGTGGAGTAGAGATGTTATTTTGGGCAAAGAGGGCCCAACTGACCATGGGTCGATTCCGGACTCGGGTCGGGCCAATTCTAATTGGGAATTGGCTAAGGTTGCTTCTGGATGTGACGGTGGTTCGACAGAGGTGTTGGGTGTGAGTGAATTTGAGCAGACGATTAACACAAGAGTGGTGCTGTCCATTGCATCGACGGAAGTGAGAAACGAAGGTGAGAGCATTAGTGAAAGCCTGAGTGATGATACACAGTACGTGATAAACGAATGTATGCTTCTTAAATGGAGGAAGGAAACTGACGTTGCGGTGGGTTTGAATCGGGATCTGGACGGCGTGACAGAGGAGGACGAAATTGGCCTGGAGATCAGGGACGATCCTATCCCGATCGGCGGTGAGGCAAATGCCGTCGGTCAGGTCCCTTGCCCTGATTCGACGTCAAACGATGCTACACGGTTCAAAGAGGCGTTGGTGGTAAGTGAGAATCATGTGGAAGAACCAGTTATGAGTGATGATATAAGTGATGATGACAGCCTTCGGGAAGCAACGGAATCGAAGGGGCTATGGAAGAGGAGTGGACTGCTATTTGATAACAGTGATGATGACGAGGTCTTGGTAAGGCTATTCAACTGTGATCCTGATAACGTGAAGAGAGCAACCAAGAAGGCTAAGAAGCAGAAGCAAGGAAGAAAACCACCAAACATTCAAGGGAGATCTTTGGAAACCAGAAAACTCCGGTCAGGTACAAAACTAAAACTGAGATGAAATTGCTGTTGTGGAACGTAAGGGGATTAAGGGGAAGTGGTAAGGCTGAGATGTTGAACATAGTTTGTAGGAAGAATTGTGTTGATTTTTTAAGTGTTATTGAGACTAAGAAGGCTGATTATGATAGGAGAATTATCAAGAGCACATGGAATTGTGATAATATGGTAGCTTGGGATTATGTAGAAACAGTTAATCAGTCCGGGGGTTTACTTTGCATATGAAATTCTGAATTCTTTGCCTGTGAGAACACTGTGTATGGAAGAGAGAGGAAAAGATTGAGTTCTTGGAGGAATTGAAGAGGGTAAAGGATGATGTTATGTGTATGGAATGCTGATTCTTTATGTGATAGAGTGGAAGGCTAACAGATGGATGAAACTGAAAGGGAGAAAGATTTGAGTGTGTTATTTGACATAGGCAGCATGTTGTTTAATGAGTGGTATAGTAGATGGATTTAATCTGCATTGAACGTATTCATATAAGGAATTTGGAGTACTGTACTCTATGAGAGTGCTTTGACCCTTGGGTGATTATTATGTTGGAAAAATAGAGATGGAGGAGTTGTGGTATATGCTTATGTGGTATGTGCTTATTTAGTGTGTATGGAGCATTTGATGAAAAATATTTTTAAGAGTAGATTCCAAGAAGAATAAGAGTATCATAGTTGAAGAGCAAAATGATGATAGTCACACTCAATGGAATAAAACAGGAATAGTGACATCCAGAAGGAGCTTAGTATATTTAGTGGTATACTACATGAATTTGCTTTTGCATTCTACATATTTATTTTTCTAATTTGCTTTGGAGTATTGTACTCATTGATGTACTCTGTTCTTTTTGAACCTCTCACCCCCCTCTTTGGGTTTTTCTGGTGAGTGAAAAACGATCTTAAAAAAACTGTTAGTGACCGTGTAAAATCATTTTTTTCAATTTGAGGGTTTCTAGGTCCAGGCTGACAGGAAGGTATAGTTTGCGGATTGTTTACGTTGTTATAAACATATATTTGTGTTCCCATAATACCTCATCCGATAATGTTTTAGCTTTCTTTATATAAATTTTTTTATTCCTTTCTTTATAAGAAAATATTTTACTAATAGAAATTTTTTTATATTGCTTTTTTTTATATAAATAACACATTGCTAACTACTTTAAAAACCCATAATTTTCTTAAATCAAAATTCAACTTCTTTTAAAAAAAAGCATCCAAATAATATAACTATTACTTATTTTCTACACGTTGTTTTTTAATTAACTATCTAATTCATGTTAAAATATTTTTAAGTTATTTGTATTTCTATGTAAAGTCTACATTAATAAATTAACAGGTTCATTTCTCCTCTAGCATAACGATTTAACTTATATGAGTCTAATTTATTGATAGCATGTTACTGGACGAAAAAATTAATTCAACTGTTAGTGGCTCGTGTAAAATTAATCTTTCAATTTGAGGTTTTCTCGGTCCAAGCTGATAAATTCAACTGTTAGTAACCCGTCTAAAATCATTTTTTTCAATTTGAGGGTTTTTCGGTCCAAGCTGATAGGAAGGTATAGTTTGCAAATTGTTTACGTTGTTATAAACATATATTTGTGTTCTCATAATAGCTCACTCGATAATGTTTTAGCTTTCTTTATATAAAATTTTTTTATTCAATTCCTTTTAAAAAATATTTTACTAATAGATAAAATTACTATCTTTTATATTAGATAAAATTACTTTTTGATAAATAATTACTTAAAAGACATGACACTAAACTATAATATTATTTTTTTAAGCATGTATAATATATTTTAACATTTTTCAGTATTTTTTATAATATATTTTATATTACTTTTAGTACTCCTTTTTAGTACACTATAATTTTTCACTATTATAAAAGATAACAATAAAAAAAACATATTATAAAAGATAACAACAATAAATATAATACACAATAATCATAATTATAAAAAGTGTGCAATATCAAACAAAAAAAATTAACCAAAAAATAATAAATATTGGAAAAGAATTTTTAAAGATACAATGAAGGACAAAAATTTATTATATACAAAAAATGTACAAATATATTTATATTTTAAAAAAAATATTATTGAATATATTTATTTTTTGGTAAATTATTTTTTCTAACCTTCTTTCTTTAGTTCTCCTAATTTTATTATTTTTTTTTATTACTTCATTGAATATGTATAAGATATGAATGATCTTAATCAACAACATATGCAAAAAATGTCAGAAAAAAAGGAAGCTCATATTGGATGCAAAAAAAGAAAAAATACCATTTGAAAATGTCATTGACATACATGGTAGTATGCTCTCTATTATCATCAATGTTATTTTTCTTTAATGCATTTGTATATATAATTTTATTGATGCACATTTTCTTATTTATATTTGTATAATTTTTTTAAATATTATAGATGATACTGCTGTAAGGCGAAGGAAGTTAACTTGCA
>JASCZI010031050.1:0-19673 GCA_036250425.1 Stylosanthes scabra
GTTGGAACTGGGTTTTCTTGGTCACTTGTTTTTCTATCCTAATGGCTTGACGAATTACGTCATCTAAAGTCCAATACTGTTGTAATTGAACTATATGGGCAATGTCAGCATTTAGTCCACCAATGTAGCGGACTATAGTTTGTTCCTCTTTCTCTTGGATATCACACTTCATTAGTAGTTGCTCAAATTCTCTGGTGTATTCTTCTACCGTTATTGACCTTTGGCGGAGATTATGAAGCTGCATGAAATTATCTTGATAGTAATGCTCAGGTAAAAACTTACTTGTTAGTTTTCTTCGCATCTTCTCCCAAGTCTTGATCTTACTCCGTCCTTCTCGTGCACGCTTCTTTTTCAAATTTTCCCACCAGATTGACGCATGCTTCTTTAACTTGATCGTGACTATCTTGACCTTTTGCTCCTCTGGAACATCTTTGAACTCGAACACTCGTTCAACTGTTTGAAGCCAATCCACGAATTCATCAGGTTGTAACCTCCCTTTAAATTCTGGAATGTCTACTTTAAAGTTATTGAAACGATTTTGATTATGTGGTCTTCGCATCTGATAGTATGAAGAGGAAGACTCATTGCCTTCAGAATCCTGATCCGAAATTGCGGTCCTATGTTGGTCTAGTTGAGCTTGTTGAGATTCAACTATTTCTTGTAACCTTTGGATCTGTTGTCGCAATTCTTCAATCTCAAGTTCTTGGAGATTTCTTTGATTTTGGCGTCTTGGAGGCATGATAACAGTGTATAAGGAATTAAAGTTTTTTTTTTTTTAATCCTATGAGTTTTACTATTTTAGCAATTCCCAGGACAGATTGGATGAGGCACAATCAAGTCCCACTTAATCCGATCTCCTTAGACAGAATTTTGTTATCAATAAAATTCCCAGGAAAGGCCGGAGGGGAGAGACCAGCCTCACTTGATTCCAACCACCTAAGACAGAACTACTACAATAGTATTACTTTTTTTTTAAAACTAAGGGTAAAAAGGTAATTTGAAGGCTATGGGTAAAAAAGGTAATTTTAGAGAGAGTACAGGAAAATTTGAAATTTTGGAACTTATTGGGGCTAAAATGAAATTTGGAAAAGATGGGGCAAAACCTTAGTGACATATGGCGATGACTAGGCGATGACGTGGCGATAACGTGTCGCTGACGTGGCGATAACGTGTCGCTGACGTGGCAATGACGTGTCGCTGACGTGGTAATGACGTGGTCCTCTTCAACCTTGGAATTCCGGCGACTGGTGCGTTTTCCGGCGAGTTTTCCGGCGACCTCATTTCGAGCTCTATGAACCTCCGTTTGCTATGAAAGTTGGTATCCCAAGGTTTTGGGTCCTTCCGAGCGCGTCTACGGCGTCGGTTTTGCGAAAAATTGACAGAAAATGGTGTTTTCAGGTGGGTGGCCGAATTTACTCCGGCGTTGAAAACACAGTGGCTAAATTTTCTCAAAACTGAGAGCGTAGGAAGCTGGGGAACCTAGCTCTGATTACCAAAATGGCTCAGAAGCTCAATGAAACAGAGAAAACTCTATAAACTTATAAATTGATATAATTCTTAAATGTTGGATGCCTCAATTCATAAGCATTAGTGCCCTTTTATAGGCAAATAAAGGCAATGATATAATGTGAAACTATCTAAAAATGGTGGCTGAGGTAGCTAGTTATGAGCTGGATGTAGTTGGTTGTCAAAAATAATGGTTCATGTATGTCAAATATGGTGGCTAATGGTAGCTAGTTGTGCTTGCTTCTGGTTCAACATCCTTCTATTGTGAATTCATTCATGAGCTTGCGTTGATTGGTGAGTTTGGGACATATTAATTATTCGCTATAGTTTCAATACTATGATTAACAAATGACAAATATATGTTTGCTATAAAAAAAGACCTTGGTCATGAGATTCTTTCACCGACAATTTTTTATGCTAATTATTATATTATTAAACTCTTGATATTAGACTTCACCAACCTTAGCTTGTTCTTTAGCATTGCCAAGTCAATAGTTATATAATATATATAGTTGCGTGGACAATAATGACATAGTTGGTAGATTAATTCATGGCTGTGGAATTATATTATTCGTTAGTTGCAGTATATGATAAATGAACGACAAATATATATCTGTTATAAAAAGACCTTAGTCATGAGAATTGCTTTCCCCCTCGATTTTGTTATACCAATTACTGATTATATTAGACTTAAACCACCCTTAACTTGTTCTTCAGCATTGGCAAGCTAAGTCAATATGGCCACCAATATATCACTAGTAGCAGTTGCAATATACTATGATGAATTAATTATTTGTTTATGTTAAAAGATAAAGAACTAATTAATTTTGATAGTTATTTCATTAAAGATAAATATTACTAATGGAAAATGTTAGATGACCATCAATTTTAATTTATTTTGGTCATATCTTTTCACCGTGATATTTTAATCAACACATTTTAATATTATTGCTAGCTTCCATGAATGCTTTCCTGGTTGCTGCTTCGTGAATTATTTATTTGCTTGGAAGAAGTTGCTTACCTGCCCTTGGGATACTTGGACAGTACACAATTACACATATTTTATATGCCATTTGCACTCCTCTCGTTTTATTAAATGTTCATTTTCTTAAGTTAGATTATTTTATGTTCATCATTTTCTTACCTTGCCAATTTCCTACAAGTTCCACATGTAGGTAATCAAGACAAATACTTGGGCCTCCCATCTATTTCATAGATCAAAGAAGACCACTTTCAACTATGTTAAAGAAAAAGTTTCTAAGACACATCAACAATGGAAACACTCTCTTTTGTCTTCTAGTGGCCATGAAGTGCTTATCAAGTCAGTTGCTACTACTATTCCTATCTACATCTTAGGGTGCTTTAGATTACCGGATTCATTACTTGAAGAACTTCACCGGATGGTTATGCAATTTTGGTGGGGGCAAAGGGGATCGGAAAATGGTCGGTTATAATCTCAACCGTGTGACTGGAGACAGAGAGAGTAACATAAGGGCATCCGCTAACAAGAAAGAAAGTAAGATTGGAAGAAGGGAAATCCAGAGTAACAGTGAGATCACTGAAAGAAGATATAACATGGTGGCATTGAGAACTTGTTGAGGAAGAGATAGTGAGATGAGGTTCGAAGGGTTGGCTTATGAGATAAGAAGATTTGACATAGCAAGAAGGGTAGCAGAGAGAGAGAGAGAGAGGATGGTGAGGGTTGGATGATGTAAGGGTGAATGTAGTCAGGGTAGTCACCATTGTCAAGGACAAAGTTCTGGAAGAATGGGGTTGTAGGCAAAGGAGAAGAGAGAAGGGTTTTAGAGAACTTTGAAAGGTTTTTGGAGAGAAGGTTTTTAGGAAGCATTTCTTTGGACTTTGCCATTATCTTCTACTACTGCTGCTGCATGTAATGATTATTGAGTGGTGATGATGAGAATTGTGAAGTAGTTAATTATATGCATGTCCATTTTTGCTCCTCTTCAATAATAGAGAAAACTTTAGATTGATATGAACTTAATTACTATAATTAATTACTCTAAGTGAGACTCTTGGTTTTTCAATGTACTAGCTAGTAGTAGTAGTACGACGAGCTGTGGCATTAATAATGACTCTACAAGGGATGGAGTGGAAAGGTGGAATTACTGGAGAGTGAATAATGAAATGTGTAGGAATTCTTTTGACAAATATTATTTATACATCAAAATTGAACCAACAAATATTTCTGTGTAAATATATATATTGTTTAAGTCATTTTCAATGTGTAATTTTATTAATTTATGTTTGAATTGATATCTAATTTGGTGGTTGAGTTTTGACGAAAAAAGAGCAAAATAAAGGTATCAGTGCCTTGATGAAGTGAGTGAGAGAAATCAGAAAGTGTAGAAAAGACGCATGAGGAACGGACTGAATTCAGAGAAAGAGAGAGTTGCTCTATATGTGACTCAAAGTGTAGAGTGTATCAGTTACGAGCATTAACATATTGGAAGCATATATATAACCCCTAAACACTACTCTCTAGAAGCTACTAGAGACTCTAACAAGTAACTACCTACTGCCACATCAGCATAACAGAATAACCAAATCAAACTACTACTTTCTTCTAGAAGTTAACAGCAACTCAACAAATAGCAGCTGCTCTAGCTTGCAGCCCAAGCTATACTATCATCATCTCTAGTCTTTTCTTTTTGAAGAACCTCTATCATCATCTCTAGACTTCTTCCCTGCTGCGGCTGTTGACATTTCTACTTCTGATGGAACTGCTGCAATGCTTAGCCATGACCTGAATTGAAGAAAAGCATCAGAGGGAATAGCTTTTGTATGTCTGCTACTTGTACTGACCCTGAGATGTGACTAACTTTGATCTCTTTACTGTTAATATGATCTCTAACAAAATGCAAATCAATTTCAAAATGTTTGGACTTGGAATGTAAAATAGGATTTGCAGCTAACAATACTGCACTCAAATTATCACAATAGAGCAAAGGTGCCTCTTTGGGTGGAAACTGCAGCTCAACTAGCATGTTCTTTACCCAAATAATCTCAGCTACTAAATCTGCCATGCTCCTATACTCAGCCTCAGTACTTGATCTAGCCACTGCCGTTTGCTTTCTAGAAGCCCAAGAAACCAAATTTGATCCTAAGAACACACAATAGCCACTGGTGGATTTTCGATCGTCAGGATCTCCTGCCCAATCTGAATCACTATAGGCTGTAATCACCATAGAATTTTCTTTCTTCAAGTGCAGACCATAATTCATGGTTCCATGCAAGTATCTCAATACTCTTTTCACCATTTTCCAATGTGTATCCAACGGTGCTTGTACAAATTGTGATAGTTTATGAACACTACTGTATGCAATTTCAGGCCTTGTCACAGTTAAGTATTGCAAACTGCCCACTACCGATCTGTAAAGATTAGGATCACTAAAATTGGAACCTCCAAAGGCTGTTAACTTGACAGTAGAAGGTAAAGGAGTATGAGCAAAAGAACAACCTTCCATACCAGCCTTCTTTAGCAGCTCTTTAATGTACTTTTGTTGAGTAAAAATCAAGCCTCCATTGCTGGTCTTTGTCACTTGAATGCCAAGGAAGTAGTGTAAGTCTCCCATATCTTTGAGAGCAAACTTCTTATTAAGCTGCTGAATTACTTTAGTTACCAAATCTGCAGACTCACCAGTGACAATTATGTCATCCACGTACACCAACACAAAGGTCTTGAAGCCACCACTTATGCTTTAAAATACTGAAACATCTAATTTAGTGGGTTGGAAGCCAATTTCTTTTAAGCCAGTTGCAAGCTTGTGATACCACTCTCTTGGTGCTTGCTTTAGGCCATAGAGTGCCTTAGTTAGCTTGCACACAAGAGAGGAGTCCCCCTTCTCACATCCTTGGGGCTGCCTCATGTACACCTCTTCCACCAAGTCACCATGTAAGAAAGCATTATTAACATCTAATTGTTTGATCACCCAAGAATTTGACAAAGCAATGGAAAGAAGTAACCTGATAGATGTAGGTTTCACAACAGGGCCGTAGGTTTCTGTAAAATCAAAACCAGGTCTCTGAGAAAAACCTTGTGCAACCAGTCATGCTTTATACTTCTGCAAAGTACCATCTGAGTTATACTTAGCTCTAAACACCCATTTACTTCCTATTGCTTCTCTGTTTGATGGCAGTTGTACCAGTTCCCAAGTCTTATTCTTCATAAGTGCCTCATATTCCACGTCCATTGCTGCTTTCCATTCTGGAGAGTTTAGTGCCTGCCTCACACTTCTTGGTTCCAAGCTTGCCTGAAATGCTCTAGGCTTCACTATACCAGCCTTGCCTCTAGTGATCATAGGATGAGAGTTTACTGCTGCAGGAGGATTCTCAAGAGGTAAAACAACCTCAATATCATTGATAGGAACTGAAATAGGAATAGAGGAGATAACAACAGGCCTTTGTGAAGAAATAGTTGCGGATGATTGAGAATTGCTGCCCTGAACTTGTGCTTGTTGTTGTATATTGCCTATACTAGGGAGAGGTGCTTGAGAAATCCTTGGAACAATTGGAATTATCGGTGGCTCTTCTGTGATAGTGCACTGCTTCACATTCTCCTTCTTGTCTTTGAAAGGAAATTTGTCTTCAACAAAGACTACATTCCTTGTGATGATAACTCTGCCATCTTCAGTCAAACATTTATACCCTTTATGGACAGTGCCATATCCAATAAAGGTGCATGGTTATGATCTAAAATCTAGCTTGTGTTTATTATAAGGCCTTTGATGAGGAAAACAAAGACATCCAAAGACTCTCAAATTCTCATAAGATGGCTTCTTTCCAAATAGCTTCTCTGTTGGTGATAAGCCTTTTAAGGCTGGTGTGGGAAGAATGTTAATCAGCTTAGCAGCAGTAGCAAATGCTTCTCCCCAAAAACTTGTTGGCATTGAGGCTCCTGCTAAAAGAGTCAGTCCCATCTCCACAACATGTCTGTGTTTTCTCTCAGCTGCACCATTCTGTTGGTGAACATGAGGACAGGAGAAACGGTGCTACACTCCTCTTGCCTGTAGTTCCTTTGCCAAACTTACATACTCAGCTGCATTATCACTTTGTAACATCTTAATTTTCGCATTTAATTACAGTTCAACAATTTGTTGGAAGTGATTAAACACTGATTGTAGTTGAGCTCTATATTTAATGAAATATAACCAAGTGAATTTAGAGAAAGCATCAATAAAATTCACAAAATACCAATTTCCACTTCTATCACTAATGGGTGCAGGGCCCCAAATATCAGAATACACAAGCTCAAGAGGAGCATGATACATAGTTTCAGAAGTAGGGAAATGCAATTCATGTGATTTTCCAATATAACATGCAGTACAAGGAGCTTTATTTGGTGGAATAGACAGATTACATGACTTCAAAACAGAAGAAGAATAGTAGAGTTTGGATCTCCTAATCTTGCATGCCAAACTAAAGCATCATTTATATAGGCTAAAGAAGAAAGAAAAGCAGCTGGTGTGTGTTCAGCAATGAAGTTTGCAAACTTATAGAGGCCTTTATCAACAATTCCTTCAAGCACAAGTTCTTTAATTTCCTGTGATTTGACACAACACTTATCAGAGTGAAATTCAAAGAAAAATCTATTATCACAGCAAAACTGATAGACACTCATTAAATTCTTGGTAATTTCAGGCACGTGAAGCAGTTTCTTTAAAATAAACAATCTAGAGCTCAAATCAGTTTTAAAACACGTTTTTCCAACATAATTAATTTGCAAACCTTCACCATTGGCAACTATCACTTGTTCATTTCCATTATACTCTTCTTTCTCTACCAGATTTTGTGCATCATGTGTCATGTGATGTGTGGCTCCTGAGTCAGGATACCAATTTGGATCTTGAACTGTGGCAGGTGTTGCAAGTACATTGCCAATATTAGCATTTGGCTGCTTCACTTGGTTGTTATCATAGCTGTCATCATACAGATCTTCATCATATCTATACCAGCAAACTTTAGCAGTGTGTCCATATCGATCACAAACTTGACATTGAGGTCGATCTTGATTTCCTCTTCCTGCAAAGTAATTATTCCTTCCTCCTCTAGACCTTCCTCGTCCATGAAAACCTCCTCTAGAACTTCCTCTTCCAAATTGATTATGAGTGAATTGCTGCTGATTTTGATATCTCGGTTACTAAAACTGGTTCTGATTTTGAGAAAACTGTGAATGCTGAGCGACATTAGCTTGAACCAGAGATTCAGATTTTCGAAACCTTGTCAACATGCTTTCGTGCGCCAATAACAGTGCTTCTAATTCTCCAACTATAATGCTCTGAGACCTTGCCAAAACAGAAGTGATTATAGGAGCGTAATCTTCGGTTAAACCATGCAACATCGCATTAACATGATCCCTTTCCTTCATGGACTCTCCTACAGAGGCTAAAGCATCAATCGTACTATTAATTGAGAGGACATAATCCGTAACAGAGGCTCCGATCTGAATCATACTGAGTTTATTCTTCAACTGCATCACTTTTGCTTTGATCTGAGATGAGAAATAATCTTCTAACCTCTTCCACACTTGATAGGTAACGCAACCAACCATACGCGTCGTAAATGGCTTTGACATCGAAGCAAGTAGCCAGGATTTCAGGAGTGCATCTTGTCGCTTCCATTTCTTAAACTCTGAGTTCGCCGATCCATCAGGAAGAGAGGAATGAGGTATATCTTCATCAGTGAGATGATTTAGCATATCGTTTCCTTCAATCTTGGATTCTGCTTGATCCTTCCACTGGAGATAGTTGTCTTCGTCCAATTTCATGGAGATCGGTGTCGCAACAAAGCTTTGTGCCAAATTTTGTGCCATCGCAGATCTGCTTCGATTCAGACTCGAATTCTAATTCACAGAAGCTATGGTACCTAAGCTCTGATACCATAAAGGTATCAGTGCCTTGATGAAGTGAGTGAGAGAAATCAGAAAGTGTAGAAAAGACGCATGAGGAACGGACTGAATTCAGAGAAAGAGAGAGCTCTATATGTGACTCAAAGTGTAGAGTGTATCAGTTACAAGCATTAACATATTGGAAGCACATATATAACCCCTAAACACTACTCTCTAGAAGCTACTAGAGACTCTAACAAGTAACTACCTACTGCCACATCAGCATAACAGAATAACCAACTCAAACTACTACTTTCTTCTAGAAGCTAACAGCAACTCAACAAATAGCAGCTGCTCTAGCTTGCAGGCCAAGCTATACTATCACAAAACTCATACCTTAAGTTCATATCAATATGCAAACGTGATTAATCTATGTTTAAAAAGTCATTATCAAATATGTCATTTGTGGAAAGAATTTAATTAGTGTGTTTTAAGACATATTGGCATAGGTTAAAGTAATAATAAAAGTTTTTAAAATATCAACAATGTAATAAAAATTCAACCAACATCAGCAATAATTTAAATTGGATGTTCTATTTTTTTTAGGTTTCAGATGCTCTGTTTTTAAGAAATAGAAAGTTAGCTGATTCTTAATTATTTTAGGTTTTGGATATTCTATAACTTTCACCGTGGACGTTCTATAAACATTGGTTATGGATATTCTATTTTTTGTTGATTGATTTATTGGTTAGTAAAATATTGATTACCTATACTTTCCGTTAAACTATATATAAACTAAATATTTGTGTGGATGGTTAGGAATTAACACTACTCAAATTGATGATAACAATATAACATCAAAGAATGTGTCTCAAATTATAATTTTTTTTAATTTAGCTAAAATACCCTAAATTAATTGAACAAAAGTGAAATTTTTATTTTTTTACAATGCATAAATAAAAATTTAAAATTTTTACATGATGTATGTTTTCTATCTAAAGGTTTTAATTATAGTACTTACTTAAAAGTTGATATAGTACTATTCATCATGTAATTGGTAGGCAATTTTGCAACAAAAAGATTTCCCTGCAAAGCTTGTTCCATATTGAAGATGCCATACAATCTCAGCTTAGAAATAAAAAAAAAAGTGATGTCTGTGGTGCCTATCGAATTTGGTGGCTATTGTGGCTATGAAAATACTAGCCAATAAGAGAATGACACATGAGATCTTTGAGTTTGCTGTTAAGAGATTTTATTTTTGTGACTAAAAACAAGAAAGACAGCTAACTCTTCACAGAAGAAGAGTGATAGACACCCTGTAACACATTATGCATGCCATTCAATGGCTCCAGCAGTTCTACATAATCTATATGCTTATCAACGGCACTCTTTGCCAAGAAATCAGCAGCGACGTTCGCAGTATGCTGGATAAGGACCAATTCTGCACTCCAATTCCATTGAAGGACATCATGAATTTTCACAATTAAATCAACATCAGCATCATGTTCCGAATTAGAATGAAGCTGAGCTGCTAGAAAGGCATTCAGACTATCTGTCTCACAAGAAACATCTCGAAAACCACAATCCCAGGCCAAAGTTAAACCTCGCCAAATAGCAAACAGCTCACCCCTCAGGACCGAACAAAGAGGTATAGTTCCAAAACAACCTTTTATCCAATCCCTATTAGCATCCCGAATGACACAACCGAAGCCAATCACATGAGAGACATTGAAAACACTTGCATCACAATTAATTTTGACAGTGGAGCCAAGTAGAGGAGTCCAATCCACAAGAAGAGACAGGGGAACACTAGCAGGTTGCATTTGATAAAAAAGTTTCAACTCCTTTGTCAAGGATAAAGCCAGGGATTTTACCTTTAAGGAAGACCACTCATCATCTCTATTGAAGATGGAATTGTTCCTGTCACGCCAAATCCACCAAATAGTAGCACAAAAGGTATATTCCTCTAACCGGGTTCCATACAACAACCACGTTTTTATATCCATTGTTTGCATCATATCCGATGTTGATAGCTGTATTTGGTGCCAAATAGATTGGGCCGAAGGACAATGACGAAGGCAATGTAGAACAGTTTCCGGGTGCAAATTACATCTAGGACAAAGCACAGAATTGGCCATACCTCTATTAAACCGGAAAACATTAGTAGGGAGGCCTTCATGGAGGCATAACCACATGAGACAGTTAATCTTCTTAGGAACTCTCAGTCGCCAAATCCAAAGCCAATTTTTATTCTCCTGTCACATAAATTTCCTTCTCGCTAACCAAGTGTAGCCTTCCCTAGCCGAATACAATGTTGAAGAACAAGGGCTCCAAAACCAGGAAGGTTCATTACTGGGGTGTTGAGCAGGCCTAAAGTTATCGGTGTAGTTTTTCAAATCATGAGAAATAGGGGTGGCAAGCATATCAAAATTCCAACCATCAACGCCGCAGACATCTTCAATAGAAAGAGCCGTGTCAGAAATATGAATGAAAGGGAGCAGCTCCCCAAGACAACCAATTGGGAGCCAGGAGTGAAACCAGAAGGATTTTGCCATACTGCCAACATGCCAAGAAAAGCCCTCTTTCAATTCACCAAGAGTGGCAACAATGCTCTTCCAAACATGAGAGCCTTGTCTAGCAGATAAAGATTCCCAATTGTCAATCTTAAACTTATACTTATCTGAAAGAAGCTTGACCCACAGCTTATCATCCTATTTAAGAAGCTGCCAGGCTAATTTTTCCAAGAGGGAAAGGTTGACGGACTTCGTCTCTCTAATACCGAGACCTCCGAACTTACGAGGGATAGCAATCTTCTTCCAACTTACCAAGCTCAAAAACCGCCCCTCAGTAGTACCCTTCCAAAGAAACCACCGCGAGATTGAATCAATCTCATTGCAAGTTTGATTAGGGAACAAGGAAACTTGCATCTGATAGATTGGGAGAGAAGAAGCAACAGATTTGATTAAGCAAAGCCTACCCGCCTTATTCAAAAGTTTTCCTTTCCAACTGGCTAACCGAGTACGAACCTTATTGACCACTTCAGAAAAGCAAGCTCGGGAAACCCTCGAATAACCAAGATTAACACCAAGGTACTTACCCAGATATTGAGTGAATCTAATGCTAGATATACCTGTAAAAATTTCTTTTCTCCTCCAAGTAACATTATGAGAACAAAGGGCCTTGGATTTAGACAGATTAACTTTCATACCTGAAGCACTGCAGAAAGTATTTAGCACATTCATAACCAAGGAAACCTGACTCTTCCGAGCTTTACAGAAAAGTAGCTAGTCATCTGCAAACATCAAGTGAGAAACCCTTGGACCCCCACGGGAAACCGCAACAGGGTTCCAGCTACCATTAGAGACATGAGCATTAATAAGGCAGGCCAAACGCTCCATACACATAACGAATAAATAGGGGGAAAGAGGGTCCCCTTGCCGAATCCCTCGCTTGGGGCTGAAACTGTCCAGTTTTCCCCCATTCCAAAGTATAGAGATAGAAGATGATCTGGTGCAGGCCATGATGAGCTTTGTGGTTAGCGGAGGAAAGCCAAAAAGCTCAAGAGTTTGTTCAAGAAAGCCCCAATCCACCATGTCATAAGCCTTCTCAAGATCAATTACCAATAACCCCCTTTTTCGATTTGGTCTTCTTCATTAAATGGAGGATCTCTTGAGCAACTATTATATTATTTGGGGCTCCCCTCCCTGGAATAAAACCCCCTTGAAGTGGGCCAATGATATCATCAAGATAAGGACGAAGCCGATTAACAAGAATTTTCGTAATGATCTTGTAGACCACATTACACAAACTGATAAGCCGAAAGTCCTTCATATGAGTGGGAGAGTCAATCTTTGGGATTAACACAATAAGAGTTTCTAGCATTAAGGGATTAATAGAATCACCTTCAAAGATCCGTTTGATAGTCTGTCAGATATTAAAACCCACAATGTGCCAGTATTCCTTGTAAAAAAAAGCTTGAAAACCATCTGCACCAGGAGCTTTGAAAGAATTCATACTGCTAATAGCAGCCTCAACTTCTCCAAAAGAGAAATCACGGGTCAAGCTTTGCCTAGCTTCATCACTCAAAACAGGACAAGGGATACCATCAAGACAACTCAAATCAATGTTTTCAGTGTTACAGAAGAGATCTTGAAAGAAGGAAAGCGCTTCATTCTTCAGAAGATCGGGATCAGTACTCCAAATACCATCTTTGAGGAATAAACCATGGACCTTATTATGTTTCCTCCTAACAATAGATTGAGTATGAAAAAACTTGGTATTACGATCACCAAATTTAACCCAATTTTCTCTCGACTTCTGATACCGTAGTAGCTTCTCCTGCAGAAGAACTTTGTTGAACTCATCCTGTAGATGTTGATTAAGTTTCCTTAAATGTTCAGAATCAGTAGTTCCCATCAATATTTGAGTATTACGGATTTTGCTTTCAAGTTCTCGTTTTCGGACAAAAATGTTGCCAAACACCTTGGAGTTAAATTCCTTAGACCCGTGTTGAACATGTCTGATACTGGCCGTAACATCCGGAACTCCCTTAGTCCAGCAATCCTGAACTACTTTCATATAATCAGGAGCTGTTAAAAGACTTTGACTAGGAGAAAAACTTTACCCACACTAAAATGTCACACAAAATTTTTTAAATTGATTGAAAAGTAGGATTAAGAAACTAAGACATTAATAAATCAGGTTGGAAAAGTTAATATAATTGAAACCCCAACACCTAGATTAGAGAGATTAAAATGAGGTCGTTGTCAAATAGAAAGATAGATTAGAAAAAGGAAAGGTCTATGATGAAGATACTAAAGTGTCTTTTAATGAAGATATTAAATCTAGATCGTTGATTTGTACTATTAAAATCTGATGTGCAATTAAAGAAGAGAGAGACTTCTAAATATGGTAATATCCTCACCAGAAGACACTTAATTGTCTTCATGGTAGAATTTTCCTTAAAAAAAATATAGATTATTGAAGAAACAGGAGGGTCCAAGCTTGATGGGCTTAATGAACGTAGATGACGAGCTCCTTCATCTTCTAAAGGTTACGAGGAGTGATGAAATGGAGAAAGGATTTCTCAAAAAGAGCATGTTGCAGACGTAGACAATGATTCAAAGAATGTGGAAAAGGAAAAAGTGATACCATTGCGTTGGCTCTAAAGCCATTGATGAAGAAAAGGGAGGGCATTGATTGGTTATGGGATTTGGGGACCTAGCAGAAGATAAGTGCGTTGTCGCCAAGATCGGCGGTGGTGGATTGGAAGTAGGGGAGGAGAATGAGTTGCGGAAGCAGCCAATAATCTTGCCCCAGTTACTGCATCGTGCATTCACTTGATCTCAAGTTATGATAAGAATCTTTAGAAATTCTTTGACTAATACCAGGCACATATCATTTTCTGATTGGCTAGTATTTTCATAGCCACTATAGCCACCAAATTTAATAGGCACCACACAAACCACCTTAAAAAAATGTTACACAACATATATTCTAGAGAAATTCTCTATAACCAGCGGAATTAATTTATTATAACCAATAAATATAATCATCAATATATTTACATATAGTAAGTCTAAAAATATGGATGTAAAATGTATATAACATGAGTGCAATATTTGAAAAAACATGTGTGCAAAATATAATAAGTATAGTTGCAAAATAAGATAAATGAATGTGTAAACTATTTAAGTTATGAGTGTAAAATATGTGCTAGTTATATGCTGACCAAAAATTAATAAATTCTGCTGGCCATGTAGCATTCTTCCGTATTCTATTATTAAATCTTGGTGAATAAAAACCAAATGTTTATACCATGCTCGATATATACTTCTAGTAGAAACACTTAAGACTAAGAGAGTAAGAGTTCAAATAAATTCACCATAGGAATATCTTTTCTCCTCTAGGCATTTTAATTTTTATCTCAATAGTTTTGTTATAAGAAAACTATAAACTTTCATTCATAAAAAGCAAGAATACCCTTAATCAATAATCAATAATCCTTGTCACCAACAGAATAGTAAAAAAGGATTTCACCCAAAAATATAAATATATTAATATCAATGCTAAATCTAAAATGAACAATTTTAAAGTAGAAACAATAGTCACTCATCGTCAGTTCTTATATGGCTCCCATGATCACAATTTTATTTCTCCTGGTAATGTCTGCTTGAATCCACCATAACAGATTACTCAATGAGTTACCACTATCAAAATCCTTCAAGCTTCTTATCTTCTTCAATGCAATCTGATTGTCATAAATTCCTTCAAGTTCATAGACCAACTCCTTACAATTACATTCATCTGCAGAACCATGTCTATACTTTATCCATTCCACAAGCTCCTTAACAAAATCAACATTGGAGAACAAACACTCAGAAATAGGCAACAAGGGTAAAACATGACCAACTTCAACCTTACACTCTTTCTTAACAAAATCCAGCCATTTGGCATCTCTCGAGTTAACTGAAATAATACCAACTAACTTATTTGCTTTAGCAAATTCTTCTGGATAAAGATTATCACCCTCTTTCACATGGGACCACATCTTAGCAGCATGAATTTCTAGTGATGCAAGAGTTGCTCCAATGGCAGCAAGATTGATGTCACCATATGCCAATCCCATCAATGCTTATAACTGTTCGAGTTATCAATGAAATCTGCCATAAAAGAATAGGCATGAGGCTTATACTTCTTCCCCCATGATGGATCAATCTTTGCAAGCACAGCAATTCCATAGAGGAAGTATCCGAACTGATAATGGTGATATAGAAAGTTTCAAGGCGATCTTCTTCAAATGCCTTTAAGAAACGTGTTTTGTTAATAATTCCACCTAATTCTGCATCATATAGAAACGAAGGGGAATCAAAAGCACCATCCAACAATGGCTGAATGGCTTCATGCAAGAACTTCTTGACGGCTGGGATCACTTCAAGAAAACCAACCTCCTCAGCTATCAAAGCCAACCTTGCTGCCCTTGCAATGGATTTTGCATAATCATAAACTGAGATTGTTATCTCAGAAGAACAAAGACCATTAACATCTTTGGAAAGAGCTGATTTGATTTCATCAAAGGATTCTTCTTTGGCACCTCTAATAGAATGCCAAATTATAGGGACATGATCTGCTTTCAGCAACCATGAATCTCCAAGAACTCCAACAAGGTCCCCATCAATGCTTCTATACTTGAAATCTTGAAGAACTGCAACATTACTCTCATGCTTGGATAGAAGTTGAAGATGGAGAGGGTGTGCTAACATTAACAAATCACCAGACCCTCTCTAGTCTCTTCTCCCACTTATATTCAACACAATATGGCTTAGCAAATGAAGCATCTCCAGATACAGGATAACAAGTGCTATACCTGTCAAGAAGATCCTCAAGTTCTGAACTTAAATCTGGCAACACTGCTATCCTCACTATCACATTAACTCCATCACCATCACCAGCATCGGAAACAATAGCCTCAGAGATGTCATTGGTGTAACTAAACTTAATTGGTAAAGAAGCGTATATAAGCCATGTCTGATGATTTTCAAGCTTAAGTGTATACTTAGTGAATGAATCATTGGAAGTAAAGGAAGAGAATTTTTGAAGGGAGGTTATGGAAAGTGGTGTGTGATGGGAGACAGAGAGAGTAACATAAGGGCTTCCCCTAACAAGAAAGAAAGTATGGTTGGAAGAGGGAAAATCCAGAGTTGAGAAGATATAACAGGGTAGGATTGAGAAGTTGTTAAGGAATTGAATTTGATAGTGACATCAGGAGGGTTGCAGAGTTGGGCTAAGAGATGAGGATATTGGGCAAAGCGAGAAGGATAACAGAGAGAAAGAGAGGAATCTGAGGGTTTGATGAAGTAGGGGTGAATGTAGGGAGGGTAGTCGTTAATGTCGAAGAGAAAGCTCTGGAAGAATGAGTTGATAGGCAAAGGAGAAGAGCGAAGGTTTTGAGAGGACCTGTATGTAGCGTGTCTATAATGGTCTGTACGTATCCCTTTGAACTTTGCTTGTAGCTGGAGAGAAGAAATAGGCGTGTTTTCCATGGTTATCTTCTGCTGCTGCATGGAATGATTATTGATTGGTGACAATGTGAGATATATATTCTTGTTTTTGGCTCTTCCTCCTCTTCAACAGAGAAAACTTAAACTGATTTTAACTTAATTACTGTAATTAATTACTCTGATTGAGGCTCTTGGTTTTTCAATGTACAAGTGTGTGTTTGTAGACTTTTAGTAGTAATCACATCCACCTAGAAAGTTGTAAGGCGTGACATTAGAGCATCTCGAATGGTGTGTTTTAATTTAATATCAATATGAGTTTCATATAAAGACACTTAAACATTCGTAGGATCATATCTCATTTGATATCATATTTGAGATAGCATCTTCAATGCTTAGTTTTAGTTTAATATTAATTGGGACCCCACAAAATATTATTTATTAAGTTAAATTAACCTGCATTAAATGAGTTATACAAGTTGCATATTTTAATTGACATTTTTTTAAAGTGATACAATATCAACCTAGTGATACTGGTATCACTTTTACACTTCCTTCGAATGCATATTGCATTACAATGTATCAATTCAATTTATTTGTGTTTTCAAGATGAATTCATACTCAAAAAGTGCACCATTGGAAATGCACTTAATAGGATGTGGAAATTGGAATCGGAAGAAGAAGCACATGTAACACCTAGCAAATTAGCAATTAGCATCACCAAATTCTAAATACTTAAAAAAATAAGAATATTTTAATTAAAAAAATTGAGTAATTAAAAGTTTATTTTCTATATCTATTTTTATAGACGGCTTAGCCGTCGATAATACCAAAACGCAATTGTGCATAACAAGTATATAGTATCGACGTGCTGTCCATCGATAAAATGAAAATAGATAGCGACAGCTTGGGCGTCGAAGTGAGTATCGATGGCTGCAGCGTCGATATGCAACGAATAAACGCAAGGCTCCGAATCTGTGGATTATCGACAGCTCAAGTGTCGGAAATGGAAAATAATTCAAAATATAAAAACGCGCCCTCAACTATTTATCAACGACTTAGCCATCAGTTAGCCGACGATATAACGGTTTAATGAAACGCTGTGTTAGCCGTCGATATTTTATCGTAGCAACGACCTAACCGACGATAAGGGTCTCGTTTAGGGTTAAATCGCGAGACCCTTCCTCGGTAGAACGCATCTACTCTCTCTCTCCTCCGCCCCACTCTGCCTTCTTTCTATGATTTCTCACCCACCGGTGGTCCATTTTCGATTTCGTCACCGCCGTTGTGATCACGGTGAGTTTCTCTTTGTTTTAATCGGTTTATTTTTTTTCGATTCGCTCTGTTTTTGTGGTGATTAAGTACGAGCCCGTTTTGACCCAATTATGTCTTCCAATGGCAGATTCCAGGTGTGGGCTTGGTGCTGTTGCTGTTGCGTTGCAGTAGATCATACGTGGTTTTGCAGTTTTGACGGTGCCCATTTTTCCAATTGCCCAAAGGTTGGTTACTCATTCCTTTAATTTATTTAACATGTAAATGCTCACTAATATTATATTAAAAATGCACAAAGTAATTACAGTGGTAACAAAAAATTAAATTGAAAAATTATTTGCATGTTTAGGATTAGAAACTTGACCCTAAAGATAGATTTGTAGAATGAGAGAGGTGAAATGATTCTGTGCGAGGGCGTAGAGATCTATCGGTTTGTTTGCTACGGAGTTTGTTTGTGTTTGCACCGTATTTGATGTGGGGATTAAGGTTCTTAGAACGATTAGGGATTAAAACACGTAAATGCTTTTTTGTGTGATGTTAATCTACTTGCCGTCGCGCCTCTTCATCATCAAAACTGCGAACTTCTTCTTGTTCTTCTTCAGAACTGCGATGCAGAACCTGCGGCTCTTCTTCAACCGCGATGCAAAACCTCAGGACTGCGATGCAGAACCTGCGGCTCTTTTTCTTCACGATGGAAAACATTCGGAAGAAGACGCTACTGCCACCACGCCTTTTCTTCTTCGCGCGATCTCGCCACTGCCACTGCGCCGGCACCGCCGCTCCTTCTGCTTCTTTTTCTTGCGATTGTGTTGTTGTTGTTTTGTTGTGGTTGTGGTGGTGGTGAGGTGGTGATGCTTGTTGTTGTTGTGGTGGTGGTAGTGCTGCTGTTTGTGGTGGTGGTAGTGGTGGTGAAATTACGGATGATAATTGTATTCTATTTTGAATGATAAATTGAAACTGTTTCGGATGATAGTTGAGTTGGTGAGGGTTTAGGATTAGGATTAGGGATGATAATTGTAATCTGTTTCGAATAATAACTTATATCTATTTAGGATGATAACATTTTTTAGTTTCAGATGATAACTTTGATCAATTTTTTTTATGATAATTTCTAATTGAACTTATTGGCTTCCTAATGACTCTCTAATATTGATTCCGTAGCACTGTTTAAATCGAAAAAGAAAAATTCTGAAAATCAGACCAACCATTGAATCGTTGGATCGAAGTTATCTATTTAAGATTTTTAAGCCACCGTTGGGTCTCTTTGTTACAAGTGAAGTCACATGGAAATTTTTTCAAGATTCTCTAACCAATTCATCGATGCCTAATTCTTAGTGTATCCTAACCTTCCATTTCAGTCCTTGGGTAAGATGTGGCCATAAATCCTCTGCCCATAGAACTCGTTATTAACTAATGACTTAATTAGTCCCTGTAATTTCATCATATTTTTAATTAAGTTTTTATACTTTTTTGCTTTTAAATAGATTCCTATACTGTTTTTAATTGTATAATTAGATTCATGTCATGATAGAAAGATTAGAATTAACGAAATATGTGAAGGTTTGAAGAGACTCAGAAAGGGGGGGTTGAATCTAAGTACTTCTTTTTCGCCAATAAAGCAAGTGTGGCTTGCTGTACAGTTTTGTCTCCTCAAGTTACAGGGAGACAAAAAGCTCACTATTATCTCCTAACACGCAGCAGAGTATTGAAAGATCAAATAAAGGAGACACAAGCACATATCCTGGTTCGGCTACCCCACTGCAGCCTACATCCAGTCTCCACCACAATCATGATGGAATTTCACTAATTTCAATGAAGTTACAAACACCAATTCAATGAAATTACACTTGCCTTTTACCAAGGACTTTCAATCCTAAGCTAACCTAGCTTAGTAATCACCATAAGTGCTATCCCAACTCACAAGGGGAACCTCTCAGGCTCATGACATAAAACAGAAATTAATCTAAACTTAGAATCAATTTCAATGGCTTTTCTCAAACCTATCACTCTTGCCTTTTCTCTCAATGGCTTTTTCTAATGTCTTGCATTTGCCT
>JASCZI010031051.1:0-16607 GCA_036250425.1 Stylosanthes scabra
GACAAACTCCGAAATATTTTCTTCCACTAATAAAATTAATGGGTACAAAGAGAGACCTCCCTAGACACAAGCTAGAGGTGATACAACAATATGAGATAAACAAAAATAGTGGCACTCAAGTGTTTCCCAACACCTCAAATATTTTTCTCACTATTTTTGTCACTCAACCCCTTTGAAAGAACACTCTCAAAGACTACTTCTCTCTCACTTCCACTCTTTGTTTTTTCTTCTTCTTCTCTTGGTGTGTCTAAACCTTCATTCAAGCTCCCATTATATAGGCTTCAAGAATGAACCATAGCCATTCGATTTCTATGGCTAGAAATCACCAAAGAACTACAACCACTGCTTTTAATTCTTGGCTAATATTTTGCCACATCACTAATTTCTTGACCACACAAAATTGTTAAGTATATGTGGCCACCATTAGGAGGAACCACTAACAAATAGATCTCGTGAGAATTATGATTTTCCTCACACATATTTTTCTACATTGTTAATGAATTCTCCATTATAATTAAAACAACAGAGCAAGTTGAATAAGTAGAGTAGAAATGAAATTGAAACCTGAACGAAAATTCGGTTAGGCTCAGAAACGGTTTTGAGTAAGTAATCAGTGGCCCAACGAAGTGCAACCATTGCGTTTCTGAGTTCGTTAGGCAGCATCATGTTACCGAACTCAACGATGCTCCAAGCCAGCATGGTGGTGGTGGTGAATCCATTAATAACAGAAATACAATGACGGTAACTGCAAACACTCGCTTCAGCGCACTGTGTTGTAATCTTGTAATGTTAGTGTTGCTACTTGCCCAGAAAATGGCCAAAGAAGTGATTCTTTTCCAGAAAAGAAAAGCGAGGCTGGGAGCATTTTTGTATCTGTAGGTCCCCTTTCGAAGAAAGGTCCTGAATCGGACTGGTCATCAAATCAATTGAATTATTGGTTCTATGATTTATTGGTCTAACCGATTCAATTAGAATTTAATAAAAAATTATTTTATAATAAAATAAGAATTTAATTTTGATGCACTGATGGGGTAAAGAGTTTTACACAGTCATCCAATCAGATTCATGTATTTATATGAGTTTAGAAGTAGTAAATTTAAAATTAATTATTTTTAATGATGTGATAACACCTAATTGAATGCATGTGCATGAAAATTAAATTCTTTAACTAAATATTTATTAACGAATGATTGGGCATATAACACACATATTTATCACATAAAAGAGAAAAACTTAACTAATTTTTAAATTTTTATTTTACAACATATTATGTTATAAATTTAATTTCCATGCACTTACAATATAAAAGAGTTTTAATTAGGTGTTATCATATTATCAAAAACAATTAAATTAAATTTATTATATCAAATATCTTAAAACTAAGTATAATTTATTATATAATCAATAAATTAAAATAATATATAATATTTATTAGTTAATATTTTTATTCCTGTTTTTTACCTTTTTAATAATTTTTTTTACCTTTTCTATTTTTGGACATAACATTGGATAATAGAAAAATCTGATACCAACATGGCCATACTCAAACTTAAATAATACCACTCTCCCCAAAGGATTCATCTAATTCTCTCCGGTAGGGCTTGCCCAAGACTAAAAAAAAAAAGTTCATCTAACGCGAATCTCCCTTGGTAGAGGTGCAATGGATAGAATAGAGTAAAGTAGAGTAAAGTAGAGCAAGAGTTTAGACTCAGCCCTAACTCAACTCGCAAATTTAATATATCCTATCTCTAACCCTACTCTCAACTCGCAAATTTAATATATCCTATCTCTAACCCTACTCTTTTAATTCGCAGGTGTCCAACCCTATCCGTGGATTTTAAAAAAACACAATATTTATAAATTATTAAATAAAATTGAATTTTGTATAAATAAAATTATAAAATTTTTGATTGAATATCTTGACTCAGTTGTTTAAAATTTTTTATATTATTGAAAGATTTTTTGTTCGACATTTATCCTTAATATATTTTTATATAATATAACATATATACATAGAATGCAGGTTGATCGGATAGGATTGAGTCTCAACCCGCACTCTACCCGCACCCTACTCTATTCACAACTTAATCCTGTTCAAGCAGGTTAGATCGAATTAGATATTCACGAATAAGGTGGTCATTGACACATTGACACTCCAACTAGGTACTAACAACTAGGTACTAAGGTTGTCATTGACACTCCAACTAGGTACTAACAGTCCATTGGGTGTATGAATTCGTAATGAAATGCTTAGAATTGAAAATTGTCCAATCCATTCACAATAAAAAAAGGACGACTACAGTGACTAGAACGAAGATGGATTAGAGGCTTGTGAAAGGTGGCGTGGTGATGATTCTGTGACAGGCTCCTGGTAGAGTCGTAGAGACGGGGCCGACTCTGATGGTTATCAATGGGAAGAGAGAGAACAACGATGGTTTGGGGGAGAAATGAAGGGCTCGACAGCACGACGGCTAGTTACCGAGGGAAAAATTTTCAAATCAAAGAAAAATTCTACGATTAATGCAGATAGTATACATTAGAACTTAGAAGCCAATTCACCACGAAGCCATCATACAATCCTATCCTTTCAGACCGCAGAGAACTTGCGAAACAAACAAAAGAGAGAAGAATCGTTATAAAACTTGTGATACCTTAACTTATTCTTAATAATTTCTAAAATTTGTTTTATTACAATAAGTGATACATACACAATCCGAATCCAAATAATAAAATTGGCCCCATTGAAATGAAAAATGGCCAAATGAGCAGAAATGTAAATTCAACTTCACTTGGGTCGCCTATTTAAGATGTCAACTAAGGTCTCCTTTACGTAGTTACCCACTCTGTTCAAGTTTTTGACAACACCCGCTGCCACTAGGTTTGCATTTCTTTGAAACCTGCATATTTGGAACCTTCAGGGGTTAGATCTAGCAAACTCAGACAACATCTAATCATCTATACCGTTTCTAAATCTAGAAGTACAAGACGCATATAAAGTGTGGAAACAGGTAACTAGTTGATGCCAAAAACTAATGCTTGCCTGTTAAGGAATTCTTCTGCTGCGCTATTCGGAGATTTATTATTATTATTATTATTATATCTTCGGGGTTGCGTTTGAGGTTGAGGTTGAGGTTGAGGTCGATGAGCACGGTGTTCTTGTTCTGGACAAACAAGATTGATGAGGAAAGAAATAAATGAAAAGGGACAAAAAGAAAGGAACAAACCACAAAATACATCATCAACAAAATATAAAAGAACCTCGACTGATTAATGATAACAAAGATAACTTGACAATTCATTGTTAGATGTAAAAATTGATGACTTGTTTTTTTTTTAAAAAAAAAAATTTGAATTGCAATCCACTCTATACAAGTTTAATAGTCTAATAATTTATGCGATAATCTCTATCCAGGACTACTTGAAGGTGAATTCTCAAAAATAAAGAATCACATTTATGCATTGCAAATTATAGATGTATGGTGCAGAAGAAAGGGTCATACTAGAAACCGCTGGAAGTATAACTGTGTCATGTGCTTCAGGCGATGCTTCAGGAAATTAGGATGATATCACTTGCCTTGTTACAAGTGTATAGAAAGACTATTGGCAGAATAGAGCAGAGGAAATAGCTCAAACAGAAGTGCTATAAAAAAACTTTGATGCATAATTACTAATTAACAAAGAAAATATTCAATTAATAAAATTCTTCAAGAGTGAAAAACTAATCACGGTTGACAATGTGGCCATATTTTACTTATCAGATTTCTTGCTACATTGATAATGCACATATTTAACATCAGCAAAACAGAGAACAAGCAGCAACTTGAAAATGCTAGAGAACACAACAGATAAAATGCCCTAGTACTTCTATGACATGGCATTAATAATATCCAGCTTCAAATATTTAACATTGCAGGAGAAGTTATCACTGATACAATGAGGAAAACCAATGATATCCAACACCTAGAACCAATAGAATTATCTAATATGCTGACACTTTTAAATGTATTGATATTTTGTTTATAAAGAAAAACAAATGAAAAGGAAGGAAACATTCATGAACTATATATATATAAAGAGAAACTCAATACCTTCAGTTTTATGAGCATGTGCGGGAACATGGCCAGCAGGCGAAGTTGAAGACTTCTCCTCCAACACCACCTGAAACAACCACCGGTGGCATCAGAACTAATACTATATCTCCTTGGACATAATTGAAATGCTTATTTTGACACCATTGTTTGCCTTATTTATTTTATCTAATTTTCTTCTTTAATGAACTCTCAAATTATTTTTAATCCCCTGTAATAAACTGATGCTAACTCCAAGATACGTACAATGATATCATATGATATATGTCCTATCACCCAAGAACCCTTGGTTGTAAACAGATTATCCTATACATGAATGGTAAAGAAGGGTTAGATATCGAACCTCAAGCCCAGTACAAAAGGGTAACTTGGCTGTTTTGTCCTGGGAGTCAGCCGAAGACTCCTTGTTGTCTAAGTAGACCGAGTATCCAATGCAAGCATAATAGAAATTTGCAAGACTGCGGCCCTCTTTTGAAGCTTCCAACTCAGTCTCTCCCACAACATATGGAGGTACTACTCAAATGCATATGAACATCAAAATCAAAATCCTGGAGGCTTATAGGTTATAACATTATTCAATTTAAAATATCATGAATGAAGATAGAGCAAGCAACAACCAAGAGATATAAACATTTCAAAATATCCTGGAGGCTTCAATCTGCCTTTAGAGAATCAAATTTTCCTCTAAAATGATCACCAAATACACAAATTCATATCTATCCAACTCCAAAATACCGATTTCCCCAGATTTTCAGATTTTAGCAATGCATTTTCTAAGCTCTTTGTTTTTCTTTTCTTTTCTTTTGCGCCGGGCTACCAGATTTCAGGAAATGAAAAGCACAATAACAAAAACTATTATGTTTTGTAAAAGAAAGAAGAGGGAAATGGATAAAGGGAGAAACCTTGTGGGAGCGTATTGGAGAAGCCAATACAAGTAGGGTTCTTGGATTTAGATTTGTGAACGGAGGAATAGTAAGCGCATCCCTTGCACGATCTTCCTTTGGATCCTCGAGTGGTATTATTATTAGGGTTTGGGTTGGGGTTTGGATTGGAATTAACGTTTTCGTTACGAGCAAGGATTCGAGCTTGACCTTCTCCTCCTCCTCCTGCTGCTGCTTCGTCTCTGTTACTCCCCATGACAATTAATTCGCAGAGGAACTTGCCCCTTAATTTTCACCTTTTCCGACCTATTTATATATTTAACCACAAATCTACAATGAATGACCCCAATATGCAACTTTTATTATTTAATAATTCTACACTTATGCACGTTTATACATCCTTACCTCTAATAAAAAAATAAAGTCTAACAAACAAAATTACTCTAATTCTAACTAGAGAAAGCCTTGGTTCCCAATATTAGGGAAACAATAGAAAGCTAATATTATTTTTTTTCTTTTTTTTTTTTTACCACTCATTATTTCCCTAATTAGACTCATTGACTCTCTATTGGTCCCCTAATATTGATTCCATAGCATTATTTTTCTAACTAAATTCTTACTGTCTGTATCAAATTAAAAAATAATTTTGATATCAAATAATACAAAAAATAGTATAGAAATAATTTTTATTTAATATCAAAATGGTCTTTTATTTGTAATAAAAACTTTATTAGACTTAATTGGCAAAATAAATATATACCTAAAATTATTAAAAAATTTTAAGTCACAACTAAAAAATAAAAAATTATTTGGTTAAAATAAATGAATGAACATATGTATATGTATTATTATTTTTTATTATTTATTTGAGTAAAATATATATTTAAAAAAATTAAAAATATTCTTAAATTTTCTTTTGCTTTAATTTTATTTAATTATAATTTAATTTGGCGAGATTTATTGGTCTTATTTCATCCTTTCTCTTAAATTTGTCCAGTTTAGGTATTAATATTTGGGTTTATCTAACATGTGCCGATAAAATTACCAATTAAAAAAAAATTAATGTATTTTTTTTGTGTACATCGAGGCCGAAGTCCAACGAGAAAAGCAGAACTATAAACAAACTAATCGGGGAAAAGAGACTCCTTGAACATCATCAGCTAAGACTATTGCAACTTCTCTAGGAGGGTTGTCCCAAAAGTGGAATCCTGAGCCAAGATCCAAACTTTTGCGTGCTAAACAATCCGCACACCGATTCCCTTCTCTGAAAACATTACAAAATATGACATTCCAACTCCTAGATTTTCATCTATTAATCTCTCTAATTATAGCGTTGGTGAGTGAAAAGGTTTCTGTTGCTATTGATCAGCTGCTCGGAAGCGAGCAGCCTTGGAGTCACTTTCGACTCTAATTCTTCTTATTCTCATGGTCCAAGCAAGCTTTAATCCCCTCACTTATTTCCCACAGATCAGCATTAAAAGCAGAGCAAGAACCAATATTGTAAGAGAATCCCCTATCCACTTGCCTTCATCATTTTTCTTCTTCTTTTTCTTCTTCTTTTTCTGTTGCTGATGTTCCTCCTCCTCCTCCACCTCCTGTCGCTGCTGTTGCTCTTCCTTCTCTTGTCTTCCTCCTCACCGCTGCTGTTATCGCTGCTATCTCTCTGTTGTCGTCGTCAAGGTCCTCATCATCCTCCTTGTTGTCGTCGTCGCCGTCGCCGCTGCCGCCGTCATCGTCATCGGAAGAAGCAGTGGGAGTTGACGGAAAAGAAGAAGAATAATGATGAGAAGGAAGAGGAAGAAAAAGATGTTGCAGAAGGCGGAAGGAGGAAGAAGAAGAAGTTGCATAAATTTTCGTGAAAAGTGCGTGGAAAATTAAAACTTGGTTGGACTTGGTTGTTAAAAATGTTTGGTTGTCTATAATTATTGTATTTGAAAATCATGTTATGTTCTCACATAACGTTAAGATTATGGTTTATATGTTCATGCTTCGTATACTTTTTTGACACGACACTCGCCGACATGTATGTTTTTCGCATTTATTCGTGTCTTTAAAAAAAACAAAAAAACTTATTTTTCTGAACACACTTGACATTCTAAAATATTATCACGTATCCGCATGTTCAATTTTATTTTTAATTTATATCGTTAAAATTATTTAAAAACATATATTTTTGTAACCAATAGATCATCCAACAAAAATAGAACGTACATAACTACTGTTCATAGAATATCCACAATTCAAGTTAGTGGAACATCCACAACATTTTTAGAAACAAAACATCCGAAATTTAAAACAACTAACACTAGGAATAGAACATCTGAAATCTAAATAAATAGAACATTCATTTTAGATTGTTGACTGATGTTGGATAAAATTTTATTGGTTACCTAACATTATTGATGTATATATTATATAAAAAATTAAAATTACTGTGTCGACATGTCCCATGACGTGTCGTATACCGTATCCATTTGATATAAGGAAGAGGACCTATCTATCGGCGATCGCTATCCACGTTGTTCATTGAATGGATACTGGTTCCCGCCATAAAGTATTACAACCACATGCACGCACATTGCATATCGATATGGACAAATACCCTCTTCATCCTCCAAATATTTCATGGCCTAACTTCCTAGATATTCCTCTACATATACATAAAACATAATCCATATTTATTTCTAATTTTTTTACTATAAATAAAATAATTGGATACGAATCAACTCTTCAAAATAACCAACGGTTCCAGTTGCATGATCACAACTACAAAGCATCCCTACCACGCAAACACTTACATCATTGGGCAACTGGCTTGAAGTACTATAAAGCAAACTAAAAGCTACCAAGCATTTGAATTACAGAGACCCATTTAGCAAAGCTGGATTCATGCTATGAGAAATTTGAAAAGCAAGGAACAAATTCATCTATAAAGGTGCAAAAATAAGCCCTGGGCTAACAATTTTCAAAGCTAACTTAACAGAGATGGATTTTGCAGGCAATCATCAGAACACTAGCATACAACCTACTCATTTGAGGAATAACCAAACTATTGCTACCTGGAATCCGCCCACTAGAGACCGAATCAAATGCAACACTGACGGGGTGTACTGCGACGGTGCAGACTCGGGAGCAATAGTTGCAGTTTTCCGCAATAGAGAAGGCAAACTTGTTACAGCACACACGGCCAAAATTCCTGCAAGCTCTGCATTGAAGGTTGAAGCTATTGCAATTAGACAGGCCCTTATTCTAGCAAATCAAATAAAAATCAGTAATCGTATCATTGAAACTGATTGCCAAGAGCTTTTACCAAGCAATTAAATCCAATAGTAACATAGCAGAGATTACATCCATTTTGCAAGACATAAATTCTCTCAAACAAGGAGTTCAAGAGCTGGGAGTTACCTGGGTTCCAAGACAAGCTAATGCCCTAGCTCACCAATTCGCCATTTACCAGAGAGTCATGTCCTCCAATGTGCTATGGAATCAGTATCTCCCCACAATGATAGAAAACATCTTAATCGGAGAAGAAATCATGACAATGACAAATAATAGGAGCCACAATGCTAGGGTCCAGGACTAACAAAGAGAGCAGTATTATAGCAGCATACATTAAAGAAACACATGTAGATGTGTTGATCACCTACAGCTGCTTATCCCCCTCCTCCACAGTTGGATGGGGACTATCTTGAAATTTGATCACGAACAAGAGCAAAATTGCACTGGGACTAGCCTCTCCCCAAAAATTTCAACACCATCAGCAGCCTACATCAATAGATAAGTAATATTGAAGGAAGAAAGAAGCAACATACTGCTGCACAGAAACTGCAGTCAAAGAAATATTAAGTTGAAGTCTAAATTGGGAGAAACTGGGACAGAGAATAGAACCTCTATCATTCTAAATTTCTGAATCTCGTCTCCTTGATAGGAACGAAGGCCGGCTTGAACCAGAGTACAATCCCATCAACCCATATTGTAATAGGAAGTGGCGTCGATGCAACTCCATTTTATCGAGAGGGAAGACACCTCAGATACCACCGCAACCACCCGTAGTCTCTGACACCAACCACGCAGCGGCATGTACCTCTTCTCGTCCCTGCCACCGTGCTGCTGCCATTCGACTGCCACCTTGTCTGTCGTGTCAATTTTGTCTTTGTTGGGTGCGGAACGGTGTTATTTTCCCTGTTCTCCATCCACCGCTCTGTGTTGTACAGTTAACGAAGCTATCATCTGTCATGGAAGGACATGCAATCCTAGCCGCCGGCTATGTCATGGTGATCTTCTTACTGGGACATGATCCGAAGAGCATATGCAAGGGCATCGTTCAAAGGATGACATTAGGTTGGGCACAATGAAGCAGCTGCACTCACGGGCAACCTTCCGAAGCGGGTCATGGGTAGTGGGTATTGTAAGGGTTCAGGTAGGTTTTAGCTGGGCTCTGCCCATATCCAAAAAAAAAAAAAAAAAAAGACAATTCTAATGTCAACTCATATTCTAGCAAATTGGTGGATTAGCAGACTGGTGGACTAACCTCCTTAGATTTTTTTTAAATTACTAAAATATAATAATATTAATACATTATATCGAAAAAATCTGTATATTTATAGAGAGGAATAGAAAGAGATGGATAAAATGGGAGTAAAAGAGAGGGAGAGAGAAAAAAAATAGAAAGAGAGTAAGAAAGAATAAAAGAGAGATGGGAAAATAGAGATAGGGAGAAGAAGAGAAAGGAAGAGAGATGGAGAAAATGGGAGAAAGAGAGTGAGAGATAAGAAAATAGAGGGAAGGAAAGGGACAGGGAGAGAAAGCAAGGATGAGAGAAATAAATGAAGAGAGGATGACAGAGAAAGATGAAGAGGGAGAAATTATATGTTTCGTATTTGAACTCATGTGTATGTGTACGAATCATACGATTGTAGACATTGCGAAGCTATGGAATTTCTCTGCTGTCAGCCATACACAAAATGATTTGGCTCGACAAAGATGTAAGTTTACTACATAAAAATAATTTAATCATTGATAAATTTTATTTTATATTATTATTCAACATTTTTAATTATTATTTTGCTTTCAAAATTTGAAAGTAGGAAAAATACATGTCTTAGTTAAGGACATGTGATAAATTTGAATCAACACACTGACGTGATAGGGAGAGAGAATGAGAGATGATGGGAGCGGGGGAGAGAGGGGAAAAAAACCAGAGAGGGAAAGAGACAAAGCAAGAAAGAGAAAGCGAGAGAGAGGAGGGGTGATGAGATAGGAGGAGAAAAAAAAAGGAGAGGGAGAAAGAAAGAAAGAGAGAGGGAGGGAGAAAGGAAAAAGAAAGAGAGAGGGAGCCATAAACAGAAAGAATGAGGGAGAGAGAAGGAAGAAGGGAAGAAGAAAAGAAAGAGGGAGAGATAGAAAGAGATAGAAAGGGGAGGGAGGGGAGAGAGCAAGAGAGGGATGGAGAGTGAAATGGGCAGAAGCGAGGGAGAGACAGTGAGAGAGGGAGAGAAAAAGGGATAAAGCGATGCAAAGTGAAAATTAGATAGAGAAAAGGAGGGAGGGGTGAGAGAAAGAGAGAATAAGAGAGGATAAATAAAAAATCTTATGTGTTAAAATTGAATTCCATAGTAATATCTTTATTATATTGATTACATTATCAAAGTAAAAATATTATATATCAAACTCGATAAAATTAATTCTTATAAATCACTATATCTAATAAATTAGAATATAAAGCCCGTGCATGTTAAACACTAGTTATTAAATATAACTAAGTTTAAATTTTTCAAAATAAATTCACATTTAAATTCAAATATTAAAGTTTACAATCAACATACTAAAATTCACCTTTAAAAGACACAAAAAAAAAAAAATACACCTTCAAATATATCTTATTCTACCATTAAAAGAAACAAAATAACAATAAACAAAGATTTCAACTTAAAAAACATCATCACATAGCATAAAAATTAACAGGAAGAACTAACAAGTCCAACAACTCAAAAGATGAATTAACACTTTAACAGAAAAATAATAAATTAATAAGAAGAAAATCCAGCAATAAAAGATTAAAAAATTAAAGCGAGAAAACGCAAAGATGAATAATCATCTCTCTCATTTGCCATATTTCTTCACATTCTTTCTTGTTGTTCTTTTTCTTTTTTTTTCTATAGTTCAGCAGAATCCCTCGGGAGTACATGATCAAAAGAAAAAAAAAGCATGACACATTCCATTGCAAGTAACATCAAAGAAACAAACAATTACAAACAATTCTATCATGGGAATATTAGAAATCAACCCCTGCCATACATAGTTAACCAGTTTCTTTAAATCAGTGTAGTCAATTTCATAGATTAACATAAACATATCAACCGGCATCGGCATCAGTATCAGTATCAGTATCAGTATCATCATATTATAATTTCTGTGCTTTGAAAAAGTTTCACCTTAAAAGTGACATATGATTTCGTGTATGTATGTATGATCACAATCCATTTGCATAAAACACCACCTTCGATACAGAGCAATATATATATAATAATAAGTTAATAACATACAGGACCACCTTTAAATAATACAGCTTATTATTTCATGTACGTACTTTCTGTAAATTTACAAAAATAAAATAAGAACATGCAAAACTACTACATTATATACATTATTAATTAACGTAGGCAGCAATTAAGTATGAACAAATCATAATCTACATGAACAAATCAAAATACAACCATAATCACCGTATAAATTAAGTATGAATAAATCAAAATACAACCACAAATCAAAATAGGGGAGATTTTTAATTAACATAGGCAGCAATTGAACAACCACAACCACAATAAATTGATATAGAGAAGTAGAAATAGGTTCTAAGCTTCTAAACATTGCAGAGAACAAAACTAACTATATATACTAACTAAGCTTTACAACTCACTTTGGTTAACTAGAACAGAGTATATTAACTAATTGCGTGAATGAAATATTCAATACTCTCTCCAATATTTAACAATGTAAAAAATACAGGGAGCATTTATGAATAGGAATGATAATGAGTATTATGAAGGTGTATGTGTGTGTGTTTTTTTTTTTTTTTTTGCTCTTTTTTCTTTGTTTATAAAAAGGTCTTTGTTATTATTATCGGTCTCTATTTAATCTCGCTCTTAAAATGGGTCGAATTTATTGGGTCTCTCCTATATAGAACTAAACAAGTATTACCTAAATCCATCCATACGTATTCAATTGTTGAAAAAGTATGTTCTATTCAAGATAGGATATGTCGAGTCAGCTCCAGACGGGTCAAATTGTCATCCCGACCCATTAAAAATGGGGCTAAACAGACTAAGCTTAATTAATCGATAAACAATAGCAGATTATGTTGACCCATTCATTTTTCTATTTTTTCAAAAAATAAAAGAAAATTACATTTTTTTTCCAAATTTTTAAGTTAAAAATTGAATTATTAAAATTTTTAGAAATAAATACATAAATAATTAAACAGAACAGCCCATTTAACCTGTTAGGTGGCCATAAATAGGTCCTATTGAAATTTTAAGACTATGAACAAAATAGGCTTAAACAAACTAGCCCATGGGCTTAAGCAGATGAGCTTAAATGAGTTAGACCGACACATTTAACATTCCTACTATTTAATTATCTTAACGAAAATAAAGATAAATACCCAATGATATCCACATATATTACATTTAAAAAATGAGAAAGTCTTCAGAACTCAAAATTAAGGAGCTAATGGAGCAAAACCCTAGCCTCTTTTTTTCTCTGCCTCACCCCCACTTCCACGGTTCCACCTATGCCGCTGCCACCCATGCCGTCACCGCCGCCTCTTTTTCTTCTTCACCTTCTCCCGCCACCGCCGTCACCCACACCGTAACTGCCACCTCGTCATCTTTTTCCTCTCTTTCTCTCGCCATACCCACGCTGTCACCATCGTCTCTTCTTCTTCTTCCCCTTCTCCTGCCACCGCCATCCGCCACCACGGCCACTTCTTCAGTACCACGGTTTTTGTCTTATGATTGTCGTTGGTGGCGATGGATAACTAGGCACGATCGCCTTCGTGAAGAGTGCGGTAACCGTCAGATCTGATTTCATGCTTGATGAAGCTGAAACCCTTAGTGGTGGATTTGCGAAAACAGTAAGGTTACTTGTCCGATTTCTTCTTCTTCTTCTTCTTCTTCTTGTGTCCCTGTCTGGTGGTAATTGTGGTGGTGGTGCTGGTGAGGTTAGGGTGAGATTAGGATTAGGAAGTGGTAGTGGTTGTGAGGTGGGTTGATAATTGTAGTCTGTTTCGGACGATAACTTAAATCTGTTTCGGATGATAATTGTGTTGGTGAAGGTTTAGGGTTGTGGATGATAATTGTAATCTATGTTTTAGATGATAACTTATATCTGTTTCGAATGATAACATTTTTTTGTTTCGAATGATAACTTGGCCAGTTTTAAATGATAACTTCTAATTGAACTTATTTGCACCCTAGTAGCTCCTTAATGTTGGTTTCGTAGTCTTGTTCTTAAAAAATAAAAAATCTAACATAATTCAATATAATTGAATAATATTTAATATAGTGTTATATAATTCAAATATAATTTAATATAATCTAACATATATATTAAATATACACACACATTAAATGAAAATAAAACAAAAATAATTTTCAATATAATAAAACAACATAATTCTTAATAAATTCACATTTATGAAAATTTAACGATTTTTCATATGATAAAAAATCAAATGAATAATTATCTAAAGATGTATAAATAAATTATGTATATATACATTAAAATGGGTGAAACCTGTCGGGGCAGCTCAAATCGTCTGTAACAGGCGAACTTTTCCTAAAGATTAGACCCACTATAATCGGATTAACCCAGGAAAATGTCGGTTAAACGGGACATCTCATGGGCTAAATGTGTTAGTCTATTTAATTTTTTAATCTTTAAAAAAATTAACATGGTGGAGCCTAAAATTTAATCGTATTTCAAGGTTTTTTCTATAAAAATGTCATTTTGTCCAAATATTTAGTTTTAGAGTCTAAAATTAGAGTTTAGTTTTTTCAAAAATTAATAAATAAGCAAGTTAGTCTGTTAGGTTGGTCATAACCGATCCATGTTGAAAAATTGTAGCCTATAAATAAAGCGTGCTTAAGTGGCAGACTTATATTAAATGGGTCAAGCTAGCCTATTTGATAGACGGTCTTGATTATCTACATTAAATTAAATCATCACACAATATATTACTTTTAGTATATTCTCGTACAATCTAGAGTTAATAAAAAACATATAAATAGTTTAAAAAAATATTATTTTAAATTGCCCTTAATAATAATATTAATGACGTACGTAAAATATTAAAATTGTATTAAAAATTTAATTGAAATATAGTATTATTAGAATAAAATATGCAATATTTGATATTAATGAATGATATTAATTTATTAATTGATTTGATTTATTGATTTTACAATATTTATGTTAATTTATTAACTTATTTGATTTAGTGATTTAAGAAAAATAAATTGAAAATACTCTCACGAGGAATATTACATCAACGTTCCATCATTAAGTGCATAAATCCGATTTTAATATTATTGATTTGTAATTTTAAATTTGTTTTAATTATACTATTTAGGATTTAGCATAGGGCACATGATAAGACTATAAAATAAGAAAGTTTTTATTGAAAATATAAAAAATTTAACTTTTCAACGCATTTGTTTTGGATTCATTAAATATAAATATTTAAAATCTTCTATTAATAATAAGAAAAATTATACTATGAAGATACTTAGAGCATTTTCTAGTGAGGATAATTTAATTTTTGTAATATCTAAAAAGCTTTTCTCTCTCGTCATAAAATTATCATATTTAATTTAACAACATGGTACAGAATCAACATTAGGGAGTTATTAGGGAGCAAATAAGTTTAATTAGAGGTTGTCATCCGAAATTAAAAAAAATTATCATCCTAAACTAAAAAAAAATTATCATTCAAAACTAAAAAAATTCATCATTCATACAGAGTATTAGTTATCATCCAAAACTATCTACGTCACCACCACCACCAGAACCAACTGCAGCCACCTAAGCTCACTACCACTACCATCACCGCTGTTGCAGTGTAACTCTAAACCACCCACCAACACAACAACAACAAGGAAAACACAGAGAAGAAGAAAGGTGGCAGCAGTAACATGGCGTAACGACGGTAAGAAGCGACGGCAGTAGACGCAGCGCGAAAAAGAGAAAGAAGATGAAGAAGAGAAGGCGCAGTGCAAGGAAGAAGAAGAAAAAGAAGCAACAATGAACAGAGAAGAAGGAAGAAGGAAGAAGGAAGAATGAGGTAGAGGTTGCGACGAAGATGCGGTGGTGGGAGAAAGAGGGAAGAAGGCTAGGGTTAATGTAATGGTAGGGATGGAGAAGGAGAAGAGAAGGAAAAAGCATGTGGTGGGAGAAAGAGGGAAGAAGGCTAGGGTTAATGTAATGGTAGGGATGGAGAAGGAGAAGAGAAGGAAAAAGCATATTCGCTTTGGCTCCTGTGATTTCTTAAATTTATGTACTCCATAAGCTTTTTCTTATTAATATTTATAATTTTATATATATAACATTTCTAATTATATATTTATAATATTTAAAATTATTTATTTATTTAAGTGATAATTAATAATTCTAAGAAAAAAATTAAACTGATTTGGATGATTGTTTTTTGTCTCTCAAATATTTTTTAAATAGTTTATATATTTTTCTATTTTATATTTATTAATTGTTATTAAAATAAATTAATAATTTTAAATATTATAAGTATTATATACATGAAATTACAAATTTTTAAATCAATAAGATAATTTTTTTTTTTACCTTTTTTTCAATTTATCTAGTAGAACCTCCTTTCTTTTGCTCTGTTTTCTTAGCTCTAGGAGAATCACACTCTTCCTTATTGGTAGTGACACTCTTCCTTATTGGTAGTGTACTGTTTTGTTAGATTTGGACACCTGTATTTTTTCTAGTGGAATTAATATACATCTTATCTTTAAAAAAAAACTTTATATTACTATTTTCTTAATATTATTTTTTTATATTATCTATACTTTAAATCCGTGCATAAACTTTATTGGTATATGTAAATTTTTTTAATATCATCCAATACAAATAAGTACTTGTCAACAAAATACATTATAATGATGATAAAAAATTTTAGTAGTCATAATTTTATATTCATAAATAGTTAATTTTTTTTATTAATTACTGTTGAATTAAATTTATATATTTATAATATTACTGTTATAAATATATAATTAAAAATATTATTTATATGATATTATAAATATTAAATTAAATATATTATGTATAGCTCCAATCCATACTCTGTAAGATAAACCATCAAAGTTGAAACAAACAACACAAAGTCACAAACAAAGCACAATTTTATTTAAGATTTTCCATACATGAAACAAAGTCTAAAGGTGACTTTGCCTCATCATCATCACAGCTAGCATTACAACATGCTTCAAGCTAATTAATTAGCACATTCTTTTAAAGGGCAACGGCCTCGAGTTTTGTCGGTGCAGCGGCACTGTGGAGGAATAGACCTGGTGCAGACGCATTGGTTGCAAGCAGCAGGGCAATGATCGAAAGTGTC
>JASCZI010031052.1:0-16385 GCA_036250425.1 Stylosanthes scabra
CAAGCTTGCATTCACACGTGATTCTTGGACGTTCAAAAGCTATCATTTTTATTTTGAAAACAAGAAAAACAATGAGCCATGGTACCCACACTAGCCACGGTTAAAGGGAGAGATGAAGGTGAGCTTCATTACCTTTTGATATCAAGAAAAGAACTTGAGGAAAATAGGGCTAGGGTTCGGCCAAGTAGTGGAGATCAACCTAGTTTCATGAAGCAAAACTTGAGAGCTTTAGTTCATCATTTGGTTGTATGAATGAACTAGGGTTTTGAGCTTACCTTTGAAGAAGTAGAAGAGAATGAAGTAGATGATAAAGAGAAGATGTCAAGAGGCTTGAGATGAGAAGAATGGTGATGAGAATGATGGTGGTTCGGTGGAGTAGTGGTGGTGGTGTTCTTCGAATATTGATGAACACTCAAGGTGTTCTTGAGTTGTTCTTGGGAAATAAGGGTGTTTGATCTTTTAAGTGATGAGAGAGAAGGTTATTTTTGTGTTTGTGTGGGTTAAAATTTTCTGAAATGAGATGAAGGAAGAGAGAGAAGCTACGGTCAAGAAGAGAGATTGAGAGAGTTTGTGAGTTGTTTGAAGTGGTAAATTTTTGTATGAAGCTAGAATGAATTAGTAACTTGTTTAAGTGATTAATCAAATGAGAATTAGGGCTAGGGGGAGGGAGTAGCCACGGTTAGCAAGGCAAAAGGAGTGACTCTCATTTGGTTTGCATTCCTTGAGGCCATGCAACCGATAGACCCTTGAGAAGGATTGGTGAGGCAACCGACCAAGTATCGGTTCTATCGGACTTGGGTCACTGTCAAGCCGGTTGATTCAGCTAAGTCATGTAGACCGAAGGCTAATCCGGCTACAAAGATGCTACTCCGGCCAACGGTTCAGAGGAACGAACCGGTGAGACTATAAGAAGCTATAAGAGCTATAAGAGCCATGAGTTGGCTAAGTGCTAAAGCTAAGGAAAGGCTAAGAGCTAAGAGTTAAGGCTAAGAAGAGCCGAGTCCAAGCGCAGGGTAAAATCCCGCTTGTTGAGAATTGAAAGCTGAAGGGCTAGCTACCTGAGAGGCTAAGTTGATCATCCTGTTCCCCTGTCGATGCGGTTTGTCTTGCTTATGAGAGCTCGCTGGTGACGGGATCCTCACCATGCCTATTGAGAGTACCAAGGGTACCTTGCCACCAGTCCTAGCTGAAGGGATTTGGGTGTGCTGCCAGTTCTAGCTGAAGGAACTTGGCTACATGTTCTAGCTGAAGGAACATGGCCGCTTTGGGTAGCTGAAGCCCACGACATTCGACAGTGGTGAACCATACTTGGGCTTGATCCTAAGTAATCGTCGGGTGCGGGAAGTAAACCGACGCATGAGCTCATGGCCTGCATTTAGGGAAGGCATGCATCATATTGTGTGTTGCATTTGTGTGTGATTGATATATTGTTTGTGTGTGCTTTATTTTCTGCCCAACTACTTGACTACTTGCTACTTGATACCTACGTGACGTTGGCCCCTAGGATAGATTAGTTGCCCTCGTGATACCCCAAGCTGGGAACCTTAGGTTCTCACCCCCTTCTTCTCACCTTACGCAGGATCTGTTCTTTCTTTCTCTCTCTCTTCTACGATGAGGCCGATTGCTCCTTTTTTTCCCCGTCCTGCTGCTTCCCCGAGTTCTTTTGCTTCTACGGGATCCGCGGGGAGTGTTCATCGAGATCGATCGCGATCACCTCGTACGCCAGTACCGCCTATGGCTCCTGCTCCTGTTCCTGGTCCGGTGTACCCAATACTGCGTACACCGATGTGCGATGCCAGGCGTAACCGCAGCCTCTTTTCTCGTCATAGGGTTACACCTCCTACGCCTCCCCCTCCTTCTCCACCGTCTGTCGACGACGAGCCTTCCGCCGAGACTTATGATCCCGCAGCGGAGTTGGAAGGTGACCCCGATGAGCCCTACGTCGTAGAGCAAGTACTTCGCCCTGTTCCCGAGGCCTATTACTCTGAGGCCTCATACGAATCGGAGCGCGAGAGCGCGAGTACCGGTTCGGCACCGTTTAGCCAGCATTCTTCCGGTAGCTTTTCCGGGAGCGTGTCCGTGGGTTATGGATCTGCGTCAAGCGGATCGGCAAGCGGCGGAGCATCAGACACGATCTGGTGAACCGTTATTTTGCCGGGACATTTCCTCCGTCCTAGGTGGCCGGTGTTTGGAGTTGTTATCTTAGAGCCTCATTAACTGTTAGTATAGTACGAGGCCTAGGTTAGTTAGTCAGGATGGGTTCAGTTAGGAGACCTTTGCTGGGGTCGAGTCCATTCCTGTAGGGTGTCCTCTCGTGTTGTACTTCTTTCCCTGTACACTTCTGTGACTTTGTTGTCGTGCCTGTGGCACTTGTCCTCGAGTCTGTGAACCCTTTAAGGAAATTATTCAATTAAATGTTATTATGTGTTTTCTTATATATATATATGCTGTTATATGTTTGACTCGTTTACGATCCGAAGGTTATCTTGCTACGACCGTTATGCTACGACACGACAGGCTTGTAAGTTTTGAAATTTTAGAGTTAGGATTTTAGTGACATTTCGACCGTAGGTGTGATCATGACATACCGAAAGTCGGGGTGTTACATTAATCATGGTAACTTTTATGAGTAATTAACAAGTAAACCTAATTACCATGAGTAACTAAGCTTATTTTTGGTATTTTTGGGCTGAAGGTACACGGCTAGGGTTCCCATGCGCAAATATGAATTTCGGAAAATTTTCGTTTCCGAAATTACGCGCGTTTTTGCAAAACCGTTAAAAAGCGTGCCGTAAGGTAAAAGCGTAGCGCTATTTTCATACCACAACTCTAGAATCATCATCATCATCGTCCAAGTCATCTCTTAGGCTTATTTATCATAAATTCAAGCAAGTGAGTTCAGTCACATATCGTTATTTTCGTTTTCGGACAAAACCGTCGCGAAAGAAAAGTGTCGCGGAAGAAAACGTCACTGAAGAACGAGGTTTTACAAAGAGCAAGATAATCAACATCTGCAACTACTACAAGCATAAAAGAACAATAGATCATAAAATGAGCAAGAAATAAAATAAACTTGATGAGAAAGAAATAAAGCTAGAACATAAACTTAACAATTAAGAAAGCTATAAAGATGGGAAATAAGATGAAGAAACTAGAGATTCATTAACAAGAGAGCAAAGTATCAACAATTGAAACACAAAACAAGTAGTAAAATAAAAGTTTGGTTGGTGATGGTGATCCTAGGAGGTGATGAACAAAAAAGAAATAAACTAAGAATAAATGAGAGAAATGGAGATTCTCCCAAAAACTCCCTAAGCTATTCTAAAACTATTCTAGGCTAAATGAGCACCCAAAAAGGGCCTCAAAATGGTGGTAATGAGTTGTGGTAACATCCCTCTATTTATAGGCATCAACTTGGCTTGAAATTCCCTTTTCGGCCTTCAAATTGAGTGGACAGCACGCAATGGCGCGCCCGCGCCATGTCCATCGCGCGCCCGTGCCCTCCGACGTAAAATTCGTCATTAAGCAAGGGTGGCGCGGCCGCGCGGTCAACGCAGATTTTCATATGAACCATTATATATCGTTGCGAAGCTCTAGATGTTAGATTTCCAATGGTGTTGGAACCAAGTCAGTTGTAACACCCCGAACTTCCACCACACAGCTTAAGTCTGAGTCGGTGGAACTCAAGGTATTCACAATTCCGATACGCGAAGGAAACTAAGACAAGATGCTAAGGAACAGAAAGAAAACACAACGAGGAGCTAAATTTAGTACAGATGTAATATTATGTATTATAGAGTAGCGCAGCACTGATAAACAGAGTACAGAATCAATCTCCAAAGCACAAACTACAAGGGTTATCGGGTATACAATTCTTTTCTTAATACATGGTTCAAATTACAAAAAAAAGGCCTCTAACAAATCACTAGCCTTAACCAAAACAAGACTAGGGTACGGTTCCTTCAAGCTCTAGCCCCGACGGAGCGAACAACTAATCTCCACCTGCATCTGAAAGAATTTGACAACAACGGAGTGAGAACCACAATCTCATGGGGTTCCCAATACGGAACAAGCTCCCCACGCTTAACTCTTATATCTACCTAGTTTCAAGGGTTATCACACATGAAAAGTACAAGAAAAGCAAGTAATTCAATTAAGCAAGTACTCATTTAGTTTCAGACAGATATATCAAAGAGGTACACCCAAACAATGTCACGCAATATGCAAATGATGAATGCCTAGTTCCTATAGGCTAAGATGAGCTCATCCGGTCAGTTATAATAACCAATCCCGACCGGTCCGGTACTAGCTCCGGACAACCATCGTTCGTACTTCCCCGGAGGACCATTCTTCCCGGCCCCGATCATTTATGATCTTTTCACATCTTAATCATAATAAATGGGGGTTCCCTTTCCTTTTCATTGACTAAACCTAGGATGGTAGCCGGGTCCTGAGCCAAAGGCCCCCCTGCCGCTACCATGAGCCGCGACGTTAGTTTTTGTCCCACATGGAAACAAAAACCCCACAGTCACTCACTACTCCCGATGGTCCGCTGTTGCCGTAAGCCGAGTCGTTATCCCTACAGGCCCCTCCAGATACCTAGGCTCACGGTTATTGTTTTTATAAAAGATCTTAAGTAGCCTAGGAAGTGGATCACTTTACTCTTCTTATCACATTCTCATTTTCAAAAATTTAAGAAGGTTCGAATCGGTTCGAGTATCCATCGAATCGATTCGACCTGTAGTTCAAGTTCTGTTTTCTTTAAACGTAGAAGGGCCTGAATCAATTCCCCCACTGACAGAATCGACTCGCTCGGTTCGTGAGTTCTCAAAAATTTCTAAGTCCAAGAGCTCGAGTCGACTCGCCAGAGCAATGAATCGATTTGAGAAAATCACTTTTTGTTTCTGTCCAAAAATGAATCGGTTCCACCCTCATTCGAGTCGATTCTGTGTACTTGTTCAAACGTTTCTTGAGAAAATCATGTTCTAGAATCGACTCAAAGGAAGTGCGAATCGATTTGAATGAAGCCTTTCATTCTCTGTTTGAAAACGAATCGACTCGCCTGATGTCCGAATTGACTCAAAACTCTTAACAAATATTTCATTTTCTGAATCCATCGTTTGAGTCAACTCGATTCACAGACGAATCGATTTGAGTCTAAAGCTTAAGTCTCTGTCCAAAAGCGAATCGGTTCGGAGGATTATCGAATCGACTCAATGGCCACGAATTTAAATATTTCAAAGAGTTTTAGGCCCAACGAGTCGATTCGACACCCCTCGAATCGATTCCTTCGTGACAAAAACCTGCATTCTCAGCCAAAATACCTTTCAAACCACTTACCATTTCAACATTACATCCTCAATCATTCAAACCATCTCATCATTCATCCCATATCCTCATCCCTTCTCAATTTCTCAAATCAACCATTTCCAATCCACTTCCTATCTACTCAATCCATAGTTTGAAACAACATTTTATCAATAACAAGCTCATGCAAACATATTAACACATGCAATTTCACAATCAAACAAGAAATTCAAGCATGCAACTCAAGAAATCAGATAGATGTAAGCTCTAAGCTAAGGAATCCTACTCCGTACCTCTTGTAGACCTCCAAAAGCTATGAATCCTAGCTTCCCCACTTAATCCTTCAATCCCACTAGCTTGATTGTTGCCTCCTTGGCTTCAATCTATGCCTAGTGTCCCCTAATTCATGGAATTTCCATGGAATTCACAAAAACCAAACTCAATACCTAAGAATTGGAGAAGTAGGAGAATGTAGCTATAACTAATGACACCCATACCTTAATTGCACTATAGAATCGAAGATAGGGACGAGAGCTTCGTATAGCCGGCGACGGTGCGGCAATCGGAGCTCCGGTGAGTGAGTTGTGGTGGATTGAAGGTGGTGTGTTGGTGGTGAGTTGAGAGAGTATAGAGAGAAAGAGAGGAGTGTTGTGTATGTTGTTGTTGTGTTGTGTTGTATTGTTTTGTTTTTGGTTGAGTGAGTGGGTGTTGGGTCCTTGTGACCCACCTCACTCACTTGACCCAGTTGGGTCGACCCAGTAGAGTGTGTACCAGTTTTATTCCAATTAGTCCTAATTGTGTTTAATTTACGTTAATTTAATTTCAAGGGTGTCACATCAGTTGGACATTTATAGCTCAAGTTATGGTCAAATTAGTGACAGAAGGTCAGGATTAACAGCATTAGGAGAATTCTGCGCACTGATCTTCGGATGCGAATTCGTCATAGAATCACTTAGAACTGGAAGAAGTCTTCAATGTCAAAGTTGTAGACATTGAGTTAATCTTTCCAAAGAGTCCAAGTTTGCTCCAATCCGATAACTATAGCTCCGTTTCTCCGTGTCGCATTCTTCCTTCTTTGTGAAATCTCCGCTTTTGCATGCTTTCTCTAAACCATTCTTGCTTCCAATGTTCTTCTTAGCCTTTCTCATGCTTTTGTCAACCCCTATAAATCTAAAATATACTAGCAAACATATCATTGCACCAAGGGGGAGAATATTTAGCAATTTATATGCATCTTAAAGGCTAATTTAACATATAATCATTTATGAGCACTTTCTAGCAAAAGATAGAAAACATGGTCATTCACTAGCAAATATATGAATAAGTATCGATGAGGGCATCCTTTTAAGTATGAAATTTATCATCAAAAACCTCCTCATCAATATACCGACAGGAAAAAAAAAGGAGAAAATTATAGTTGATATTCAAAACTTAATACAATTTCTCGTTGAGGCACATTATTGTTTGAATTGGATGATATTTTGATTTATGTACGTAAGTGTAGTCATAATAAAACAATCAATTCTTACTCATATCCTAATGTCTGATTGTTTGCATCTTGTCTGAAGATGATGTTATATATTTTAACCTTTATACGAGATTTTAAGACCTTGTATATATGTCCATTTGTCTTGAAATAAAGACATTGTGATTGATTTGTTCGTTCGAAGTTCGGGGGCCGAATTTTTTTAAGAGGGGAAGAATGTAATAACCCAGAAAAAAGAGGGATAAATAAAAAGGTGAGACCCAATTTTAGTAGATATTTTTTTCTCTTTCTATCAACCCTAAATACATTCAACACTCTCTCACCTCACTTAACACAACACACAAGGTAAAGAAAGAGAAAAGAAAGAAAGAAAGAGCCATCGAGGAAAGAAAGAAAAGGAAAAACAAAGAAAAAGAAAGGGAGAAAGAGAGGAGGATGAGGAGGAGGAGGAGGATGACGACGGCTCTGACGAGGCTGGTGGCCCTAACGCCGTCGCTGATCATGGTGGAAAGAGAGCGAAAGTAGAGGAGAGAGAGTGAGAGAGAGCTGTGTTGGGAAGAAGGGAGGAGAATGTGAAGCTGTTCCTTCGTCGTCGTGCTCCGTCATTACTGTCGTTGCCATTGGTTCATCGGAGAGAGGAATCAAAGTCAACGAGTGTGAGACAAGAGAGATAGAGAGAGAAGACGGTAGGAGCTCATGGCCGCCGCCCTGCTCCGTTCTACCTTCTTCGAGTTGATCTTCGGTCCCTTGGGACCAAGTTGTGATTAAGCTTTACGTTTATAATTGATTGGCTTCATGTCTATAATTATCCTTATATGTTTATATAATTTTTGAACTATATCTATGAAATTACTTTGATTGATGTTAGTTTGGCTGTGAAAATTGATCTATTAGATATTTGATTATGTTTCTGAAACTTATATTATAAATTTGCACATGAGACTATATATGTTTGATGGAGCTTTGCAATACTTTGGAACATTGGTTTTGGTTACACCTGCATTTTGGAATATTGAAGTTTCTAATTATTTCGAAGTCAAGATATGTATGGAATTTTACGATTTGAAACAAGATTGATTTGAAGACAGATTATTTGATTTAATTTGATACTAAAAAGGTTTTTTGAAGAAGTGTTATATGATTTGATTTGAGATTTTATATATTTGAAATATTAAGGATTTTTCTACATTTTCAATTATATTTTTGAATTGGTTTGGGAGGCTCGTATTAGAAAACCGTAGTTAACGGCGGTTAGGACGTTAACATAGATGCATCTGGCTCAGACCTCAGCTAGCAGAGGGGTTGCTAGCCTAATGTGTAGGCCACACGTTGGATTGGTTATTCCGTACGGACACACAAGAGGAAAGGGCTACCCTTGGAGGTGGAGCCGCCCAGTGTGTATTTGATTTGATTTGATTTCTATAAGAGAACTCCCTTATTGATTCACTTATTCATATATATTATAAATTTTATTACTACTTTGTAAATAAATTGCATTTTGATAATATTATTTATATGGTCTCATATGGATTATAGACGTATTGTCTGGTCACTGAGTTGCAAAACTCACTCCTTTTTATTTTTAAAATAAAATTTTTTCAGGAACAGGTACTCGAACGTGTGAGTTTCACTTTCCAAGAGTCAGTACTCATTTAGACATGTCATGCTCCATAGGTCACAGGCTGGATCCAACCCTTTAGTTTATTTTACGTTTTTGCCTATAGTTAATTATAACTTATTCATTCTTGATTATAATTTAAATTAGTGAGTTCATTAAACATATTTGTAATTTCGTTATGTAGTTCGAATTTCGATTTGTCAGGCTTGCTTAGAGACAATTCTCCTTAGCGCCAGTCATAGCTCATTTTGGGCCGTGACAAAGATGCCTGTAAGAACCCGTTTTTTCGCTACGCTTTTCTTTAGGCAACTGTTTTGGCCGGAATGTTTAGAACGAACTATTTCGATTTCGCTTGCTTGAAATAAATATTGAATGATGCTAGAATAATAGCTTGGACAATGATAATGATGATGATGATGATTGTAGAACGATATAGCTAAGCTAGAGCAACACTTTTGCCTTATGGCACACTTTTATCAGTTTTTACTAAAACGCGCGTAATTTCGGAAACGAAAATTTTCCGAAATTCGTATATGAGCATGGAAGCCCTTAGCCGTGTACTTCAGCCCTAGAATGCCCAAAAATAAAATAATTACCCATGGTAATTAGGTTTACTTGCTAATTACTCATAAAAAGTCATCATGAATAAAATAATAATACTTTTTCTTACACACCTTTTTATTCCTATTGGTTGCATGGCCTCAAGCAGTGCAAAACCAATTAGCTTCCCTTCTTTTCCTTGTTACTCGAAGCTAGCCTCCTCCCTAGCCCTAATCCTCATTCAATTAATCTCTTAACCACACCACTAATTCATTTTACCTTCATACAACAATTTACCACTTCAAACAACTCACATTTGCTCTCAACTCCCCTTCACTTGTTCGAACACTCTCTCTCTCTTTTCTTCAAAAATTTCCAGCCACTACACTAATAAAAACATCTTTTTATTACCTATCTCTTCCATCATAAAGATCAAACACCCACATTTCTTATGAACAACTCAAGAACATGAAGAACATTCATCAATATTTTTTAAGAACACCAACCATACCACCATCCTTTCATCATCTTCATTCACATCTCAAGCTTCTTGTCATCTTCTCTTCATCATCTACTTCATATTCTTTTTCATCTTCAAGGTAAGTGCAAACCCTAGTTTATTCATACAACTAAAATGATGAACTAAAGCTCTCTAGTATTTTCTTATGAAACTAGGTCATCTCTTCTTCTTGTTGCCGAACCATCACCCTTGTCTTCTCCAAGTTTTCTTCATTTTTATCAAAGGTAATGAAGCTCTCTTCACTTCTCTTCATGTCCGAACCCTAAGTGTCTTCCATGGCTCATGTTTTCTTGTTTTTCAAAAATAAAAATGCTAGCTTTTGAAGTCCAAGCACACGGTTAGAGTAAGCTCAAGAGAAAGGTCAAGGAAAGCTATTGAAAGTTGGTTGCTTGATAAGAGTTTTGGTGGTTTGAAAGTGAGATTCACCCTAAGGTAAGGGGTTAGGCTTAGATTAGCTAAATATGTGCTAAATGTGCTATGTGAATGCTTGCTTGCTTGCTTGAATGTTTATGCTATGTTATTGCTTATTGTTTGCTTGAATATTGCTTAAAAGCCTTGCTATGAAAGATGGCCTTTGGCCGAATGCTATTGCTCATGAAATGAGTATTTTGATGATCAAAATGATATATGATGTTATGTGCTTAATGGCCGAGAGATTATCACCCTTGGGACAAAGATTTTCATAAAACTTAAGCTACTAAATCGGTTATCAGAAGTAAATATGTTAAAAAAGATGTTTTTATGAAACTAAGGGCAAAATTGTAATATAAAAGGCTTTATGTGTTTTCCAGAAATGAAACATAAAGAATAATGTGTAATATAAGAGTTTTTGGTATAAAACTTAAAAGATTAAGACTAGGTAGTAAATTAGTAAAACTAGTAAGTAAAGACTAGGTAAAAAGGGGTAAAAATGTCTTTTAAGAAAAATTTTTTCAAAAATGTTTTAAATGGGGTTTAATATGTGTCTAATGAGTCTAAATATGAAATTTCACCTTAAAATAATAAAGTTACCTTAGGTAAATAAATTAATTACTTAAGCTAGTTAAAACTGAACCGGGTTTGGGTTTCTAAGGGCAGTTTCATCTTTTTAAAAATGTCTTTTTGTAAAACTGTTTTTATCACATATAAATGAAGATGTTAAAAGAAAAATGCAACTGGTTTGGGCCTAAAAGGACTTAAAATGAGAAAGTTATAAATTATTTAGTAAACTAGGTTAACTTGGAAAACAAGGAAAAGAGATAAGGGTAAAATGGTCTTAAAAGCTAAGTAATAAGTGAAACTGATTTATTAATAAATAGAAATATATTTTAGAAGAGTAGTGGTGCTGGTTTGGGTTAAAAATATTAAAAGATGAAAAAGATATTTAATTTACACTAAGCTAAGTTAAATCGTAAAGCTAGAAAACTCCTAAATTAGAAGATAATAAGATTTTCATAAATAATCCTTAAAAAGTGAAAGATAAAAGATAATAATATAAGATAAGTGCTGGAATAACATAAAACATTAAAAGACACCAAGAGGATACTATATAAGAATACGGATAGTAAACCGGTTAAACCGATGAGTTAAATGAGTGGAAAGAAGCTAAACCGGAGGTTAAGATTATCAAGATGATATAAGCTCCGAGGTATAAGATGAGAGTACGCTAAAACACATAAGCTAATATAATAATTAAAGTCCCAAGGTGTGGCTATATAACCTTAGATGTGACGGTTGGTACCGATTCGGTTTGGTCGGCGATGGTATGGGACACGACGATCGAACCGGGTTTTTCTCTTGGGAATGGTTCATGGTTCTGAACCGGTTTAGTCCCTTGAGGAGGATTGGTTTGGCAACCGACCAAGTATCGGTCTATCGGACTAGCGTCACTGTCAGACCGGTTGGTTCAACTAAGTCATGTAGACCGAAGGCTAATCCGGCTACAAAATGCTACTCCGGCTAACAGTTCAATGGAATGAACCGGTGAACGCTAAGGGTTTTGCTATGATTAAGAGGCTTATGCTAAAGCTAGAAAAGTGCTAATGCAAGGGCTGGGTGTCGTCCCACTTGACTACGTGATAAGAGCTACAAGGGCTGGGTGTTGTCCCGCTTGTCTGAGAACTAAGCTTGAAGGCTCGTTACCGAAAGGCTATAATGATCATCTTGTTCCTCCTGTCGATGCGGTTTATTATTTGCTTGCGCTATTTGCTGGTGACGGGATCCTCACCCTTTTGTTTTGAGTACCTGGGGTACTATTATTCTACATGTTCTAGCCAATGGACATGGCCGCTTTGGATCAGCCAAGGATCCACGACATTTGACAGTGAGTGAACCATAGTTGGGTTTATTCCTAAGTAATCGTCGGGTGCGGGAAGTAAACCGATGCATGAGCTCATGGCCTGCATTAGGACAGGCATGCATCATATTGTGTGTTGCATTTGCGTGAGGTTGCATTTATTATCTGTGTGTGCTTTATACTCTGTTATCCCTACTTGACTACTTGCTACTTGCTATCCTACGTGACGTTAGCCCCTAAGATAGAGTAGTTGCCCTCGTGATACCCCGAGCTGGGAACCGTAGGTTCTCACCCCTTTCTTCTTACACTACGCAAGACTTCTATTCTTTCTCTCTTATCTCTCCTGCCGCGATGAGACCGATTGCACCTCGTCCCCCTTGCCTAGCTGCTTCACCGAGTTCGTCCGCTTCATTGGGCTCCAGCGGGAGTTTCCATCGGGAGCGTGAGCGCTTGCCCCGTACTCCATTACCTCTGTTGGCTCCAGCACCTGCTTCGGGAACTATGCATCCCATACCGCGTACACCTATGACGGATGCGCAACGTTACCGTCGTCTGTTTTCTCGCCGTAGAGTGGCACCTCCTACTCCTCCTCCCCCTTCTCCTCCGCCTAGTGATGACGAGCCTTCTATCGAGACGATTGATCCAGCTACAGAGTTAGAGGGCGATCCTGAGGAGCCCTACCTTGCTGACCACATACCCATTGGCGCCCCCGAGGCATACTATTCTGACGCTTTGTACGGATCGGAGCAAGAGAGTGCTAGCATCGGTTCCGTACCTTCTAGTCACCATTCGTCCGTCAATTCTTCCGGCAGTGTTTCGTTTGGGTATGGATCTGCTACCAGCGGATCGGCTAGTGACGGCTCATCAGACGATGATCTGGTGAACCGGTACTTTGCCGAGACATTTCCTCCGCCCTAGGTGTGCAGATGATAGTTGTGGTGTCTAGTCTTAGTGCCTCATCAACTATTAGTACAGTACGAGGCCTAGGATAGCTAGTCAGGTTAAGCCCAGCTAGGTGACCTTAGTTGGGGTCGGGCTCAGCTTGTAGGGTGTTGGTCTTGAGTTGTACTTTTCTTTCTGTACTTTTCATTTTAGTTGGGAACTAAGAGTCTGTTGTATTTTCCTTTTGGGGTATTTCTTGTATCATGAACCTATGTGGTAATTTCAATTAAATGAATTTCCTGTTTTATATAGATTTATTATTTATATGTTATATTTTTTTGTGATCCGATGGGTACTCGATTGTTATCGCTACGCTACTTCGCGACAGGCTTGTAAGTTTTGGAATTTTAGAGTTAGGTTTTTAGTGACATCTTCGGCCAAGGTGTGATCATGACATACCGAAAGTCGGGGTGTTACAATGCCCTAGCCCAGCCCATAATTCTCCGCCTATAAATAGGTCTTGCTTACTTTCAGTTCTTTTGTGAGAATTATAGTAGTGAGTAGAGTGATCGATTTTGAGAAAATATGTTTTATTTATTGTGTATTTTTTTAAAAAAAAAAGAAATGGGTTTAGCAAATTTAATGGTGTATCACAATGGGGAAGTTATGCAACTCAGACATGAGGGTTTGAGTTTTGTGTACCAGTTTCCAGTTTCGCTTTGTGTTCCTTACACAATGACATTTGCAGAGCTTCAAAGTGGTCCATGTCAAAACATAGATAGTCAAGTTATAAAGATCGTTTGATGTATCTCGTACCGGATGCGAATCCAAGTATTTGGTGAGAAAATACATCGACACAATGATGCCCATTATTGATGAAATAAGCATGTGACAGATGTTACAGTGTTATCAACAAACTCGGCCCAAATCCCTATGATAAAGTTGTTTGTTGATTTTGATGTTGCGACGGAGGTCCAAGAAGACTCGGAAATGGACATTGAGAAGCAAACGGTCTTGGAAGAAAATCTCAGCAATAGCGAAGAAGAATTAGAAGTGACCTATGAGATTGGTGCGGAAGATGAAGATGAAGATGTTGAAGAAGCAAGACCTAGTGTGGTAGTGCAAACTTCAAGTAATGCACCTACGAACCAACATCCATTCGGTTTTCCACCATTTATGCAAGCTACAAGAAATCCACCTATGAACGAACATCATTTTGGTGTTCCATCTTTATGCTTGCATTAGATCTTGACGCCATGAATGCACAAGAATTTTCAGAGTATGCAAATATGGGTGTGTGGTAGCCTCATATGTCATGTCAGTATATATTCTTGTATAAAAAGAATCTCCTTTGTCCTAATTTCAGTTTTCCCTTTAACTTTTATCTCATATAGTTGTTGCTGCTCTAGATGATGGTGAGTTCATTGTTCGGATGGAGTATAATTTTAGAAAATCAGTAAACTCAATATTACTATTACACCCTGCTTGTTACTAATAGTAGTTTTATGTGAGTAACAGTAATGTTTTTATTTATTTAGTATTTTCTCTGTAATTGCTCGTAAATTGGCCCGCAGATTTTCTGTGGTCCGAATTCACGAATTCCGTGTATAGCCATTTGGCTTCTTGCGACGGGCCGGAGCTAAAAATAGAGTTGACCGGGTTTGACCGAGTTGACTAGGTTTGACCAAGTTTGACCGGGTTAAACCGAAAAGCGGTTTAACTGGCTCAACCATCCTAATTATGCCCCGACAGCCTAGAGTTCGGCTCGAACCTTTATGCCGGCTTATGTTATTGATATGTTATATGATAGAATAGGAATATGACAGAAAAATGAAATTCTGTTAGAAACATTTGACGGAAAATCGCTCAGTTTAGAGATTCGCCCCGACTCGAATCACATGACTCTCCTTGGAGCCGGGTGAAAAAGCATGCCTAAGCATCACTCCAAGATCGGTTAAGAATTCCTTTGTATTTTAAAACAGGAATTTCGTTGTAGATAATTCTGAGTATTGAACTCGAGTCGTTCTCCCTAGTAGTTGAAATATTGTGGCTCATGCATGGTTGTGAATATATTGGGGGTTGCAATGGTTGAGAGTCAAGAACAATAATAAAAGCGAAATAACAAGAATTGATGATAATAAAGGGGTGCCTGGTCTTGAGTTAAAGTATGATGTGTCCTTATCAACGCCACCAATCCCAATTAGGAATGGTTGTCACGTAAGGCACAAAACCCATTATGTCTAATGATCGAATGTGGGAATTAACCCTATTACGAAGTTCCTAGGCTACTCACTAGTGCGAAGGTCCTAGGTCTTTGGAAGTTGAATAATCCATCAAGTTTACCTCATTAAGGACTCACTCATCACTAGCAAAAGTCTGGCGTTAACAGAACAGTTTTAACACTGGCCTTATTGGCTACATATGGGCTCCTATTTGTGGGCTGCGTAGCATTACTATTCCTAATTAATGTCCCTAATTAGTTACACAAAAATGTCACTAATTTAAATATTAACAATGCTAGGTAATCCATAAAAATTCAACCAACATTAGCCAACAATTTAAATTGATTGTTATATTTCTTTAAGTTTCGAATTTTGTTTCTAAAAAATATAAAGTTAGTTGCTTTAGGTTTTGGATGTTCTATAACTTTCATTGTAGACGTTCTATAAACGGTGGTTACAAATATTCTATTTTTTATTTGCTGAAACTCACCATGTCTCTCTTTATTTCATCACTTTAATTTTATAGTGGTTATATTAGAAGAGGATGAGAATACGTTTGAAAATGAGAAATTTATTATTGAGTAGAAATGTTATTTGGGTTGGCCCTATAGGGCTTTGGCCCTATAAGACAGGAGCAAACAAAAAAAAAGCCCTGTAACATATATGGCCATATATTCAAAAAGTCCACAGGGCCAAAAGCCCTAACGGGCCAAAGGGGTCTGGGGCCAGCCCGTGGGCCACCATTAGTTTTTTTTTATCTGAAATTTTGCTAACTAACAAAATTGACCACTTTCCAAAAAAAAATTTACCAAATTTTTTGCTTACTTAAATTGGTTTTATCACAATATCCAAAAAAAAAACATAATTAATCACTAATAAATTTTACACAAAAATTAATCAAATTGAATCAAACTGCAAGTAATAAGTAAAAAAAATCTAATCTAATAATATAATAGAAGAGTAGTTTTCGTTTAGGAGCCAACATTTGGAGGGCTGAGAAGAGAGTAAAGACATAGTTAAGCCACATAGGCATATTTTACTATTATCTGTTGATGGGAACTCGGCAAGTATACCGAATCGTACAAGTAATACCACGGTGAAGTGGGTATCGTTCCCACGAGGAATAAAGGACCAAGCAATACTATCCTTTAATTATACTAAGCAGATTCGAATAAAACGTGAGAGAATGTTGATGTATGGAAATCGAAAATATTAGCAAAAGAGTGCAGAAAATATTACTTGAGAATTAATAAGTGGAATGGAATGTTAAGAGTTTCGGAGATGTTTTTTCCTTGAGGGCCAATGTATACATTCAATCACAATTCTAAGGTTTTCAGAAATCAGAGCACAACGAATCTAGAGTAACTAAATCCTAATCTCTTAGCAATTCAGTTTCCAATTACCTAATCAAAAGCTAATCTCTTAGTCAATTAATTAAATAACCAGATGAAGCCCTAAATCAGATTCTAATTCTTATGAGTCTCAAAAGTGATCCTAGATTAGATTACATGTCACTATATCCAAACTAGTTCTAA
>JASCZI010031054.1:9284-25800 GCA_036250425.1 Stylosanthes scabra
TTTAAATATGTAAAAAGGCTAAAATACTCTTATAATTAATTTTAAAATGACAAATATTATTTTAGGGTTAATTTAAAAAGATCGAAATATCTTTATTTGTAGGACTTAATTAATAGTGTTTGATTGTATTAGAAGTTAGAATGAATTTGATTTTTACAATTCTAAGTACTCTTTTGTAGAATTTATTTAAAAAAAAAACTAAAATACTGTTTTAGAATTAAATTTATTTAAATGTATTGAAAGTTCGAGTTCTTTGATTTTATTAAAATGTGTTTGCTTTTATATGATGTTTAGTTTGTTGGTATGAATACAATGAAATATGTTAATGAATAATAGCATGATACATGATATATTTATTTCATGAATATTTATTTTTTATTTATTTAAAAAATAAATATTAAATCATTATGCACATATATTTATATAGGTGGGTTTTATGGTGGATTAGATTTTGATGGCCTAAGGTGAAAAGATTTTGACTGAAAAATAATAGTAGGACACATGTTACATGAAGTCAAAGTCTATGAGCGATATGGCCTTAAGGTAGGAGTGAGAGTAAAAAGGTATCAATAATGATAAATTTTAAAGTTAATATCGGAAAATTAATGATAAGTTGTACGGGACTACAGATTATATGGATTGTAAGTCAGTAACATTAAAAGAATAAAAAAAACCAATAATAATAATAATAATAATAATAATATAATTTAGCATAGTTTATCTAATTTTAATGGATGGATATTTATTTATAATTTTTTAAATTTAAAAAATCATTTTAATATTCTAATAAGTGATTAATGCCATTTATCTATTAATTTATTAAAGATATAACTATACGATTATACACGTACTTAAAAAAAGTTATCACTATATAGTAAATTAAACATTTGTAAATAAATAAATATTTGATATTTACATACCTTAATAAATTTGTCTATAAAATTTAAATTAATTATTTTTTTTCATAACAAAAAAATAAATTAATAAAAAACTTGCCAATTCCCATTTTTATTGAAAAAACCATTAAGACATGTAAATATCAATGTTCATTTATTTAAAAATGTTTAATTTATGTGTAGCTATAACTTAAAAAAATTAATAAATAAATAATATTAATCACTTATTATAAGAATAAAATAATGGTTTGAAATTTTAAAAAAAAATTGTAAATAAATATCAATTAAAATTAGATTAAAAGATTATTATTATTATTATTATTATTATTATTATTATTATTATTATTATTATTAATCTATATTATTGGGTTTTTACGCTTTTAAAGTTACTGTTCATGTGACAGGTACAATCATCGTTAACTTTTTTGATGTGAACTTTCAAATTTACCCTTAATGGTGCCCTTTACTCTCACTCTTGCCTTAAGGTTATATCACTCGTGCACTTGAAATTCATGTAACATGTGTCATTCTATTATTTGTAAGTCAAAATCTTTTCATCTTAGGCCACCAAAATCTAATCTACCATAGAACGTACCATTTATATATATATAAAAATAATATACCTTGTCATTATTTAAAAAAAGGACTAAATTACCTCATTTTATTCTTGTAATAAGAAGATGTTTGAATAATAAAAGAAAAATCAAAATGAATAATATAAAAAAAAATTATTTTTACATCTCTCTTGAATAATTTTTTTTTATTTATTTTTCTTTTCTTTTTCAATTTTTCCGTAATCCCCTTCGTATTCAGCCCCACACCCATTTTTCCATCACCCACCTCAACCTTAAACTTTTTTTCTATCATATCAAGGAATCTCACTAGCCCAGAAGCAATTTCAGGTGAATGACCTAACCAACCCATAAAGCCCATGTTTTGTTACCTCCCACCATAGGGCCAGACGCCATCTCATTCAAAGAGCCTAACAGGCGGCTCTGACTTATTACAACCCAGCAGCAGGCGGCTAGTGACACAATCATGATATCATCAGATTCTGCATATGTTGTCATCCCTCGCATCGGCACTTTAACTCAATTTAATTGCATCATATATCTGTACGCCTGTATACAGATAGTGTTTTACCATATAAGGCACCTTGAAATAAATAAGATTCAGTTTTGATATAAGGTATGTAACAATATATGTACTTAGTAGAAATTTAATGAAAGTTTACTGTAAGGTTATAAATAAGAATATGTCAAACATTAGAATATAATAAAGGTCTAATCTACTGTTACACATTTCTAAAAGCTTATGGATAAACAACGTTGGTAGTTTTAGTTTAGTCATCGAAATCGTCATGGGCGATGACAATCTGTAGACCTTTCATGTTGGTGACTCGCGATACTGTCATGTAAAATTGGTTGTGCGTGAAGATCTTTAAAAGAGTGAAGCAATAAATGATTTGATGTGTTGGTGCTGGGGGCAGAGATTTACTTGACAGATTCAATAACTCCACCAATATGATTCATGCTTAAAATAGATTAAAGTTTAGGAAAAACATGCATTACATTTCTTTAATAGATATTTATTGACTAATCATGACTCATAATGAAATCATTCATGAACATTTTTTTCATGTTTCATAAGAAGAAAATCTACCATTGGATTCAGAGAATATCTATGTTTTTGTTTGCAAGTATACCTTAAAATGTCGAGATATCTATTTGGGCAAGCTGCAGACACTTTCTAAAAAGGCAGAATTTATTTATACACAATTAAGTTAGCTATTTTGTCTAACTTTATTATAAAATGTAATTTATATTATTAAGTGTAAGTTTATTATAAATTGTATATCTATATTTATCTATATATGTTTTTACAAACTTTTTTAAGTTACATTTTTTGTTACTGATATAAGAATATAGGAATAAAGTTATACCATACATGTGTATTTGAATTTTTGTAAAAATAGAGGAGTAAGCCACTCAATTGGATAGACTTATTAGATAAACTTGGAATCAAATTCACTCTTTGTTTTTTTAAATTTATCTTTTAATTAGGATTGGTAAGAGTTTCAGAAGGTGCATCATTTTAAATTACAGCCCATCATAGACCTAGGTCATAAACAATGCACACCTTCCCTTGGGTTGTTGACTATTGAAGTTAACTAAAAAAAACAAATATGCATTTTTTGCATTGTAAAAAAGCCATTTCACATAAACTGAGAATGGAAATATAATCCAAATGCGAAGCTATTAATTGCAAATTCATTACATTTTTTTACATAAAATGGTAAAACAACAACAGCTATGTGTTTTATTATGAGATAGATGAAAATACATAAAATTAAAACATATATTAATATTCAATACTAAACCAATGCATCCTTCTAATCAAATTCTAGTAAGGCTAATATGGTTGCCATGATTCCAAAAGAAAATCTCCCCTAACATGCATGATATAGCATTTTGGGAACTTCAAATATGCAACTATCCAAAATATATTAAACACTCTACATAACCCTTAAATATAGTCATTCCATCTTTCTTTTGGTAGAGCCACGACGGAATGTTTTGTTTGTAGAAAACTGTATATCGCTAGGACTTGGATCCATTCCAGTGCCATCCAACCCTTCAGAGGCAATTGATTTCTCTTTGAAAGGAGTCTCCAAACCATCCCTGCAATTACTCTCACTTGCCAAATCCTGCATTAAAAATTATATCAGCAACCTTGAGCCCTCCCAAAATTCTATAAACCAAATTTGCAAGATAACCCTTAATAAGGCAATAGGACTTTAGAAAGGGATACAACGACAGAAGCACCTAAACCGCCCTCAGCATCTCCAAACCCAAAGGAATCCTTCCAATTGGAAACACTCAAATCAGCATCCTATATATTGATTTTGATGCAGCCCATATTTATTAGTCAAGGGGAATAGATGCAACCAAGTAGAATTATTTTAAATTATTTACAAATATGCATATAAACTCATTGAAACCATGGAGCGCTGGGAACTGTAAAGCTATGTGAAGGAAGGATCATCACTGACTCGAATAACACTATACACTGGATTCACATTGCTATTGTTCTTTTTCTTAATGGAGAGTTCAGCAAATACCTCTTCTGCAAAATATCATCAAACATCTTCGGATAAGTTGCTGCATCTACATTTGGCTGTGAAAATAGAAACACTCATGTGGATAAATAACAAATCAATACCACTTTTCGATCACAACTCAGAAACCAAGAAGGTATATTTATGGCAAACAAAACTTACGTTAGCATCCTTCACATCCCTGGCAATTTTTCCCAAGATCAAAGTAGCCTCACTATTCCACAGTAGAGTTCCACAGTAGAATAGTTATACACCCAGTCCCATCTGTGATAATCACAATTAGCCTATACTTGATACATACAACAAAAAAACATCCTCAACATCACCACAGATTGCAAAGGACTAAAGACATAAGTACACTAATCAATTTAAAGCAAAAGACTAACTCCAGAAGAGGCTTATACCCTAGATGGTCGCAGTTCAAACGTTTATATAGATCCTTTTTATCCTCAACATTCTTGTAACAGTTCTTACAGGAAGCATAGTACCAACCTTTTGCACCGCACTCAATGGAGACAACATTTCCCAGGACCCAGCAATATTCTTTCTTTGAATGGACCAGACATCCTCAACAAATAACTTGAATAATTTCAAATAAAGTAAACATTGGAGGAACATACATCATTCATGTTAAGAACTGTCGCCACCAGCAAGCTCAGTGCTGACTGAATTCTGCGACTAAGTGGGGACCTCAGCAATCCCCTACGTTGCTATGTCCCCAAGCGTCAACAACCTTAGAGGAAACAACCTCCACCTTTTAGGAATTTGATTACACTAACCGTGAAATAAGACCAACAACAAATCTTGAAGTAAACATAACACAAATTCAATCTTTCATTCAAGTTAGGTTAATTTTGAAACATGCCTCACCTTTTTGGAAATTTATTACACTAATCGTGAAACTAGCAACAAAACTTGAAATAATCAAAATGAAAATTCATAGGTTGAATAAAGTTAGGCTAATTTCAACCCTCTTCCTAAAGGAAACATGCTTCACCTTTTAAGAAGTTGATTGCACTAACCATGTAACCAGACCAGCAATTGAACTTGAAATAACCATAATGCAAATTCAAAGTTTGTCAAAATTTAGGCTAATTGCAGCAACTAAACTTGAATTAGAAGAGTTTGAAATAATCCCCAAGGCAACAAAACTTGGAATAATATAATAACTCTCCCTGAACTTCTATTACACTAAGTGAGGTAATCATAACAACAACTAAACTTGAATTGAATCGTGTATACATATTCATAGGTTCAATTAAGTTAGGCTAATATTATACCTCTTCCTGAAATGCTTGACTTCAGGGTAATCTGGATTTAATAAGATCTGTGAGTAATGGAAAATGCTTTGAATGCCTGTCTCCTCTAAGAAGAAGTTGGACTTAAACAGCTATGCAACCATCACAACAGACTCCACGTTACTCTGGAGGAAGAAAGTATTGAATTGACTCACCAATTTAGCACCAAACAACGTGCACATCATCTTTCTTTCCTTGTATCAAGCAATGCATTAAATGCCTAAACTACTTCAAGAAGAAGAATGAATATACAGGGTATAAGATGTTAGCTCTCACTCTAGATCCTCCAAGTACACAACCATTTGCTTGCTTGCGTCACCATTTCATGTAACCATATCAATGACGTCCTCCTTACCAACCACATGACCCAAACGATCTGTGCAAGTTAAATCATTTAGGAAGGAAACAGATTCAATAAAAATTAGAAAGACTCCATTTTTAAAAAAACATACAATAACCCTTTTTAAGAAGCTTTGAAAGGAAACATTACCTATCAAGTGATATTGGCGGGATTCTGTAACCGCCACAATCCCAGGAAAGGGAGTGATGCGGAATGGGCTAAATGGGAATGCGTCCATGGAAACCCCAATAACAGAGGTCTTTCGATAAAAAATTAGCCTGAACTTGTGGGAGGTGGTTTGAACACCTCTGCCAGGGGTTTGAACAATGAACTCCTACATGTTGTATATACCAAATTCGCGTTTAAGGGTTTTGTATACCCCAAAGCTTGCCTTGGGGATGGAGCACTGGATGCGATCCCCCTTAAATCTAGGCGGATCCATCAGAGAAGTCTTGAATCAAAAAACAAAAGAAAAGGGAATGGAGCACTAAAGAAAATATCCTTGTCGAAGACACCTCTTTGTCCTGAATTATCATATTAACCCAATAAATCACTTGGATTCGATGGCAAAGGCAACTCGTAAATCCTAACAACCCCGACCAACAAATTCCATGCCAGTTTAGCCTCGAAGCGTTGATGTCAATGACTTTGTCGTGGTCACTGTTGGCTTGAACCAATCCACGAGCTTCCACCATGATCGCTACTTGCTACAATGTTGAATTAAAGGACGACTCGTGTGTGTTTCCCCCCTTCGTGGGTGACTCTATTTATAGCCATGCCGAGGCGGGACGAGTTGGCTACAATGGTCATTCTCTGAAATTCAAAAAAGAAATTCTAAAGAAGCAGCGCCAAATTCATCAGGGTTATTACCATTGGACAAAAGGGGACTCGATCCGCATGATTGACAATCCGAGGAACCGGTTTTAGTTTCACTGGGAAAGCTGCACTTTATTGGAGTGGATCCTCTGGACAAATTGAATACCTCACTTGGACTGCTGAGCAAATCCCTAACCCACCACAACATTGGAGGAAAAGGATTGAAGCTTCGAAGGACACGCGGCGCCACGATTCTGTAGGGGAACATGTTTTTTAGCACACGCGTTGCTCTGTTGCTCACCCAAATCACTGTGTGGCGGGCCTCGTGTAAAATTTTAAAAACATTACCTCTATTAATAATTTTGTTTAACATTGTTTGTGTTTCCACACAAAGATATCAATAATAATATTTATTTATCATCCACTCTTTATAAAATGAGAATATATATAATAAGGCTCGAGGAAGAAAAAGCAAAGGTGAATGGTAATGGGACCAACATGCTTCAACATTGATAACAACAACACCCAACTAGCAACCATCTGAGCATGTTAGTTTTTAAGTAACACAATGTTATGCATGTGAGATTTTTTACCGTTATTATTATTATTTTTCTTGATGTTTAAATAATTGTATTTGTAAAGCATGACTTTTTTTATAAAAAAAAAAAAAAACTTCTTTTGGGGACTAGCATAAGACTTAGCCACTATTATAAGAACATCAAACTGATCAATTCGACTAGCTTAATTGAAAACTAGCTACTAGACTAATATGGTTTAGAATAAAAGTAAGTTATTGATAATAAATCGGTAAAAAAGGGTAAATCGATTAAACTTATCAAACCGATTTAACTTTTTAGCAGTTCATCGATTTAAAATAATAAAACAGAATAAAATTATGTTTTTTTTAAAATATATTTTATATATAAACATATTATTTTATTATATTCAACTCAACCTATTTTTAGTTGAACTTATAATTCTATCAGTTTGATAACTAATTCAGTTTAGAACCTTACCTAGTTCATGAGAAGGGAATCCCATATTCTCAACATGTCATTCCCAATTTCCCATGAATACCCGAGTAACTAAGTTTTATTTTTTTTGGGTAAACAAAATCCTCTTTTGTTCCTTATTTTTGTCATTAAATTCTATCTTTTCAGCTTGGATTTTTATTTTGGATTGGGCTACAAATAGTCTTAATTCCTGTCTCTTATTAGGCCACTTCTATCTAGGCCCGTAATAACCATGAAAGTTAGGCATAATAACTAATATATTTAGTAAAAAAAAAAACCAATATATATATATGGAAAATTCTATAATGAGGACACATTAATTGTCCTCCCGTGAAGACAGACGCGCTTTGAACTCCCATGGTGACGAGTGTGATGATGAATTCTAAGCGCTGTTGGAACCACTATTACTGTACAACAACGGGGAGTAGCAGGTTGTTTTTTTTTTTTTTTGGTCTGGGCAAAGCCCAAAAGGAGACAGCTGACCTAAACTACCCTGACCCCATCCCAAGACCCGAAGCTTCCACAACTAATTCACAAGATTCCACCTGAGGCATTAATCTAAGGTATCATATGCTACCTACTTAAACCAAGATAGAAGGTAGCTTGGATACCCCAGCACCTGCAGATTAACGACGTTGATAATGGTGATTCTCAAAAGTGTTCCTCTTTCAAGTCATTGATGATGATATGAACCATAGACACCGGTTGATCCAAGCTTCGAAATCGATCAAGATAGAAGACATGGCAATTCATGAAAGCTCCCTCAGCAGCTCTTTGAACAGAATCTCTCTTACCCTTATTGGAGGCTCTTGCACCCATTTAGGTCGGAGATCATCCATGGCTGCCAACCCTGCAACTACATCAGCTAGTCGATTCCCTTCTCTGGGCATCCAAGTAAATCCACAATTGGGGATTTCTTCCGATAGTTGATGTATATCTCGAAGTATAGCATTAGCTTCAGCAATTAGGACTCTTGATTTTATAGCTTGGATCAAAGGTAAGCTATCTGATTCTATAATCACTTGCTCCATGTTTAAGTTCTTTGCTATGATGAGCCCTATTCTAACTGCTTCTGCCTCTGCTGTTAGGGCTGAGATTGTTTGGATTTTTGTTGTTTGCCCCGTCTACATCTTCCCAAATTTGTCCCTGACAACAACTGAGGTGGTCCCTTGAAGTGTGTCATTCTTGAAAGCAACATCCACGTTGATTCTAATCCAATTTTGCGGTGGCGGTCTTCAGGTAATCCTCCTTCTATTAATCCTTGCTGCTTCTTGTCTGTGAGTGTGTTGATTTGTCTTTTGATTTGCCCATGAAAATTGCTCTTCCATGCTCCTTGCTTTGATGATTGTTGCGCTTGGATCTGTGTTTAAATGTTGGAATATTGCATGGTTTCTCCCTTTCCAAATTTCCCAACTCAAGAATCCTATTATGATGATCATCATAGCTGCATCTTCCTTTGCTTGTTTCCTGATTTCACTGCATCTGTCTGCAAGTCAGTTTCCAAAAGATGTTACATTGTTTGATAAAGGTAAACATTAACATTGAGCTCCAAACCATGCTGCCTTGGTCCACGGGCATAGAAAGATAGCATGCTCTATAGTCTCAATATCAGTGTTGCAAAAATTACATGTTTGATCTTTAATTATCCTTTTCTTCCACAAATTTCTTTTTGTTGGCAAAATATCATTTACTGCTCTCCATAAAAACATCCTGATCTTTGCTAGCACCTTCATCTTCCATATTTCTCTCCAAATTTCCCTTTTGTTCCCTTGGGAAGTAGAGGCTTCTTCTTTTGAATTACTACTCTCCCTTTTAGCTAAATGGTAACCTGTCTTGATTGTATAAGCTCCATCTCTTCTATATGGCCAAATAATCATGTCTTCCTTTGGAATCAAGCTTATTGGGGTCCTTAAAATCTTCTCTGTAATTTCTGTTGGAAAGGTTGCTCTGGTTTTGTGTTATCTCCATCCCTGCCCTTCTTGAATTAGCTCTTGAACTTTGCTAACTGACCTGGTCCTTGTTGATCGAATTCTGTCCATGTTTGCCACCCGATTATCATCCCAAATGTTTATTTCTGTCCCCCTACCTATACTCCATTTTCCTTGACGCCTCAAAAAATCTCTCCCTTCTAATATACTTTTCTAGGCCCATGATGCCCCTGCCCTGTTCTTCGCCTCCAGAAAATTTGAATCTTCAAAGTAAATCGCCTTTAGAATCCTCACCCACAATGCTTCTGGATTTGTTAGGACTCTCCATGCTTGTTTAGCTAGATGAGCGATGTTTTGGCACTCCAAATCCCTGAAACCTAGCCCTCCATCATCTTTGCTCGCACACATTTTGCTCCACTTTTTCCAGTGCACTCCATTCCCTTTATCTAAACTTTCCCACCAAAAGTTTGCCATTTTGGAACTTATTCTTCTACAAAAATTCCTTGGGAACTTCACAACATTCATAGCGTATGAGGGAACAGCTTGCACAACTGCCTTCAGTAATACTTCCTTCCCAGCCCGAGTCAGCAGTTTTTCCTTCCAGCCATCCATCTTCGACATGATTCTTTCTTCTATCCAATCTAGAGATGCATTCTTTGATCTTCCCCAATGCGCAGGCGAGCCCAAATACTTCCCCAAATTATCCCATGTAGACATTCCCAATATTTCCTCTATGTTGACTCTAGTTTGAATAGAGGTCAGATTCCCAAATACAATGCCCTATTTTTCCTTATTTATTCTCTGGCCTGATGCTGTGGTATAGTCATTCAAAATTGTGATGATTTGGTAGATTTCTTCCTCATTCGCATCTGAAAGGATTATGCAATCATTAGCGAATAGGAGATGAGTGATTGGTGGTGCTGTTGGTGCAAGCCTTACTCCCTTAATTCTGCCTTCTCTCTTTGCTTCCTCCATTAATTCTGTAAACACTTATGAGGCTAGAATAAATAGGTATGGGGACAAAGGGTCTCCCTGTCGCAACCCTCTCTGTGGCTTAACAACTCTTGATAGCTTCCCATTTACTTTAAATTTGCAAGAAGCACTCTTCACGCAGTCCATAACTAGCTCAATCCAGTTTTCATTAAAGCCAAAAGCCCCTAAAACCTCTCTCAAAAAGTACCACTCCAAACGGTCATATGCCTTGTTCATATCTAATTTAATAGCAAGGTTATTAGTGGCATACCTTCCTTTCTTGTTAATGTTGTGGAAAGCCTCTTGAATGATGAATATATTGTCTTGTATCATTCTATTCTCCACAAATGCACTTTGGATGGGTGATACAAACTTGCTCAGATATTTTTTAAGCCTCATGACTATTATTCTTGTGACGATCTTGTAGAGAAAATTACAGCAACTAATTGGTCTTAGCTGCCCAAGATTCTCTGGTAGTTTTATTTTAGGAATTAGAACCACCGTTGTTTCACCCAATTCGCTTGGCAGCTTCTTTTATCAAAGATGTCCTTTATCAGCACACATATTTCTTTCTTGATGGTCTCCCAATGTTTCTGAAAGAAGAGCCCATTTAATCCGTCAGGACACCGTGCTTTGAGGTTCCCTAGACTGAAAGCCGCATCTTTTATTTCTTCATCAATGGTACTTTTCATTAAATCTTCATTCATCTCCGCTGTAACTTTGCTGCTCACCTTGTTTACACTTTGCATTAAATTCCTTGTCCCTGTTGACTTGAAAAGTTCTTCAAAATGATCTTCTATGTGTCTGATTGTATTGTTGCTCCCTGTGATCCATTGGACTCCACTATCTTTCAATTTCTCTATCTTGTTTATATCTCTTCTCTGAACTGTTGATGCATGAAAAATGCAGTATTCTTGTCCCCCCATTTTAGCCATTTGACTCTTGATCTTTGCCCGCAGAATTTTTTTTCTCTTTTCCAAAGCTTCCCAATCTCCTCTTTCTTTTCCTGAATCTTCTTTAATGTGTCTTCATTTAAGTCCTTTTGCTGGAGCTTAGCAACTTCTTCCTTGAGTCTACTGATTTCTTTATCTGCTTTTTTAAAAGTTTCTTTACTCCAGTTTGTTAACTCCTTCTTGCAATTCTTGATCTTCTTCTTCATTACTTTCCAGCTGTTGTCTTCATTATTCCTTATCTGTCATCCTCTCTTGATTACTTCTTCACATTCTTGATTATCCTCCCAAAATGCTTCATATTTGAAGTGTCTTTCAAACCTTTCTCTCGGGATTAGGCTGAGATGAATTGGACAATGATCAGAGCTTACTGCTGGAAGAACTGTTAAAGTAGCACTATAGTACAATCTCCTCCATTCCCAATTAGCTAGGGCCCGATCAATCCTTTCTCGCGTAACAAAGTCATTCCTCGGATTAATAAACCAAGTGAATTTCCGACCCTTTAGATCTATGTCCATGACCTTGTTTTTGCTAATAAAATCTGTGAACGCTGGCACCTGTTCCCTTGGTTTTGGATGAAGACCTATTTTTTCTTCTTGAATAACAATGTCATTGAAGTCTCCTATGATGAGCTGAGGTTCTGATTTCCCACTAATGACATTTATTAATTCTGCCCATTGTTTTTTTCTATTTCTAAAAATTAGATCACCATATACAAAAGTGCACCCCCAATCATTCTTGCTCCTATTATCTCTAATTCCTGCATAAATAAAATTGTGACTTCATGAATACACATTAACTTCCAAACTTTTATTCCAAAACAGACTTAGACCTCCGGACAAGCCCCGGGGTTCTACACAAAAGTGTTTTTCAATGATTAGCTTCCTTCTTAACCATCTAATCTTCCTTTCCTTAGCTCTAGTTTCCATAACAAACAAAATAGCCAGCTTGACCTTTTTGCAAAGATCGTACAATTCGGAAACTGTCGCAGCAGCCGCTATACCACGACAGTTCCAGCTTATAAGACTCATGGCTGTGGGTGGGACATGTATTGGCCTGCCTCCTCAGCCATGGTTGTTGTCTTCTGCTCCTCTTCTTTCCATTTCAATAATGCTATTACAGTTGCAGATTCTCCCTTTTCAACTCTTGCTTTCTTCTTGTTGTCTGCTTCTTCCTGACTATCTTCTTTTTCTTTATCCTTTATCATGAGCATTGTTGGTTCTTCCCTCCTCCTTTTAATGTGAAGCTTGGTTGATATTTCTAGTGCTAAATCCTTTTCCCATTGTATCTCCATGTTATTCTGTTTGGGTTCCTCCCCATCTTCTGCCGATTCCACAAAATAGTAAGCCCTTTCCTCTTCTGAGCTTGATCGCTTTTCTTTCATCTCTTGCCATTCTTCCTTCCTCAGTATTATTTCTTTGCCATTGACTTCAGCTTCATCAAGTTGAGTAGCTTCCTGTTTTTTCTTTTTTGCCTCTTTTTAATTCTCCTTGCTATTTTCTTTTGTTTTGCCTTGCTCTTCATGCTTGTCCCATTTGTTCTTCCAGGCCTTCACCAATTCTTCTATAGTCTTTGGCTTTCTATAGTCTCTCTGTCCTTCCCATTCAGGTCTGGATGTGTTTGACTTGTTGATTCATCACTTTGTTGGTCTCCCATTTTTAGATTAGCCTGTTTGGTCTCCTTGGGCTGAGTTTCCATCTTGGCAAAGTCATCACTGTATCCTTCTGCTTGTTTTGTTGGGTCAGGCCCAACATCTATATCCATGTCTACAGCTTTTCCCTTGATGACCTTCCTGATTGTTTTCTCCAAGACTTCTTCTATCATCTCTGCTGCAATTCCCTGATTTCCTGCCTTGATTTGCTGAGAGAGTGTTACAAATTCTACCTGCTCTGCCTGATTTCCTGCATATGGTATGGTTCCCCTTTACTGCCTCTGATCCCTTCTGCCTCCAATTTCTTTTTTCCCATATCTTCAATACCAACTCCACTGTTTTCTGCTTACCAGTCAATGCCCACTCCCCATATGTTGTTGTGGTCTCCACGCGCCTCTTCATCTCCATCTTCCTCAGCTAGGTTCTCTCTTCTCCATCTGCTTCCTTGAGGATTTTGCACTGATTTGGCTTGATTAACTCCTAATCCTAGGTTGTATTTTGGTTTCCCAGGATAAAGAATTGACCATGCCACCTTTCTATTGCACTCCTTCCTATTGTGGCCAATAATTCCACAATTTAGGCAATAGCAATCATGCAGCCTTTCATATTTTATATCCACCCAAGTCTTTGGAAGCTTTTCTCTGTTCAGCCAAATCCGTGTGGTTAGTTGTTTATTGACATTAATCGCCACTCTTGCTCTTAGAAAAGTTCTTGCTAGGACTTGGTTGATGACTGGTTCCTCCCAATCAGTTACAACTCCTAGCTCCTTGCCTATCTTCCTTGATGTGTAACAGGTCATCTTCTCCAGTGGCACGCCATGGATGTTGTTTAGGTTTGGTTAAGTTGGTAACATGATTTTTTTTTCATAATTAGCGGTGGTGCATTGGGCCCCTCTTTTTATGGCCCAATTGGAAGCATAAATTGTGTTTGGGTTTTTGGATGAATGGGTGAAAGAATACACTCTTTTATATATTTTCATATTATAAATTATATTAATTTTAAGTTTAAATTTTTTGAGTGGTATTAGTTAAGATATTTTAATTATAAATTTTTATTCTCATATATTAAAATTAATTTATTATTTATTTTATCATTCTTTCAAAAAAATATTTATAACTAATTTTAAACCATAGTAATTAATAATTTATTTTTAAAGCATATATTAGTTATTTAAAATATTTCTGTTGCTAATATTTATTATCCCATTCATATTTTTAATATAATCTGACAATTATTTAATAAAGTATTTATTAAAATTAACTATTCAATATATGCTTTATTAATATTTATTTAAAACAACATGTCTAATTTAGTCATTTGCTATATCTTTATATTTTAACATACTCCATCTATAAATTTATTTTGTTACTTCTTAATATAAACCTTTAGATTTATCATCTAACAATGTTAGTGGGTTAGATTAGTGTAACATTGATATTCAGTTTTTCTAAATGTAACGAGTTAGACATGTCCATGGTTTTGGAAGCATTATATACCACTCTAAACCCTATGTATATGGTAGTCCAACAGGAAGACAAAAAAAAAGAAGAAAAAAAAAAAGAAAACCCTCTTCTATCAATTCTATGTCTATATGATTGACTAAAAAAATATTTTTTTCCTTTTTACCTTATTTGTTTTTTAATTTAATTTTAATGCACTACAGCGTAGAATATTTTACATAATTATACAATCACATCCGTTCTTTTGGATGACTAATAATGAGATTATTGAAAAAGCAAGTTAATTTTTATGATTGTGCAATCACATCTGTGTTTTTTGAATGACTAATCATGGAGTCATTCAAAAAGAAAGTTAATTTTTATGACGTGGTGTTTGTTACGTAAAAATACACATGTAAAATAATTTTTATACTAACAATGCACTAAAATTAAAATTTTTTTTTTTTTTATATTTTTTAAATTGGTTTAATTCTATTATTCTTTTTTATCTTAAAATAGGAACTTACAGTTATTTATAAACATCAATAGTCAATAATAATAATAATAATAATAATAATAATAATAATAATAATATACAAGTAATTACGTTTTAACATCAATATACTTCTATATAATAAAATATTTAGAGTAATTAATTAACTAAAATATTATGTAACTGATTTTTTTGGTGACATATTATGTAATTGATTAACTTATTGAATTAAATTTCTAAACTGTAGGATTTAATTTGTGATTTGACGTTAATCATCATAAATTTCCACTGAAAAAATAAAATTCATTTTTGGAAATAAAACATTTTATTATCTCCGTCAAATAATTTCAAATGAAAATAGTTAACTCGGCGAAAGTAATAAAAAGTAAAAACTATTAATAAAAATTTATTCTTTTAATAAAAGGTAATGTGAAAAATAATAATAAATAAGTATTTATTTAAATATTTAATATTTTTTTGGTATTAAGTATTTAACATTTAACGTAAACAAGTTGCAATTTTAAAAAGTTTTAACCAATAAAACAATTAACGTAAACAGGCCCTCCAGGCCCATATTTTGGCCCGCTAGTTCACTTACTAATTTAATGGCTAATCATCACTTGCACAGATCCCGCTTGCACATAAATTTTTTTTCAGCTCACTGACATTACCGTTAACCCATCACATCATTTTTCCATCTCCCTACGTGTCTTCACGGAAAGGCACTAAATGTGCCATAAGACCTTCCTAAATATATATACCATAATACAGTTGATTAATCAAAACTGCAATGAAAAAAATAAAAAATAAAAAAAACAAATAAATAAAAAATACCACAATGAAACACCCATTTGTGTTTGTCATAGCTTATTTGTTCACTTAGCAAAGTATCGGATTCGAATCTTCCTTTATATATGCAACAATTAACAATTCAGTGACCAACAATAAATTTTTAAATGAAATTTAAAGAAAAACTCATTTAACCAACTTAAGCAACCATGGTGGTAGATTTATAAATTCTTAATATAACTCTGATATGTGATAAATTTGTTCTTGATTTTCTGAGTTATGGGATATCGTAAAACACGTACGAAAGGAAAACAACAAAATAATTGTTAACATTAGGGTATGTATCATGTTGATCCCCACCAATGAAAATGGAGGAGATTTCATAGCAATTTTTACTATCTATAGTGCATGGATACTGTAATTTCTATCCAAAAAAGGATGCATGCCTCCAATAATATAATGTATCTAAGTACACTCCCATGAAGGTGGGGTTAAAGATTATGTTATTTCATAAATAATGTAATGATTATAATGACCCTTTTCTTTTTGTTCAAAAGAAAAGAACAAAAGAAAAAGGAACAGTTATATGAAAAAAAGCATCAATCAGATATATGATTTGTCTAACACATTTGATTTATTTAATTTTCTAATTAATCATGAATTTGTATTAATTTCTTTTTGTGTAAGTGAACATAGTTTTTGTATTGTTATAGATTATCATAAATAATCTAGATTATTTATTTAAGCAATCTTTAAACTTAAATACCATAACTTTGTGCATGCCCTATATATATATATATATATATATATATA
>JASCZI010031055.1:0-25783 GCA_036250425.1 Stylosanthes scabra
ATGGTTTTAAAGTCTTGTAGACGCAGATGCGTCCACTCATAACGGGCACGAGGAAGTATAACCGTCTTCTGGTGATTATACCTATCATGAAGGTTCTGCCACAAATTTTCAGGATCTTTTAAGGTCAGATATTCATTTTTCAGAGATTCGTCAAGATGACGACGAATGAATATTATGGCTTTAGCACGATCCTTCAGGGATGCGTCATTATTGGCCTCAATGGTGTCTCCAAGACCCATTGAATTCAGATGGATTTCAACATCAAGTATCCATGATAGAAAATTATTACCAGATATATTTAGGGGTACAAATTCGAGACGAAAAATATTAGACATGGTAAAAGATTAGTACCTTACTTCAAAGAAACTTGATTAGAGCTTCGTGCTTCGAAGCAAATTGATTAGAGCCTCGTGCTGATAAGGTGTTATAGAATTAAAGCTATAATAGAAAGAAAAAGAGAAAAGCAAGAAAGAGAACTATAAAGAGAAAGAATATGAAATTCTTATTGATTTCTGGATATGAAAAACTTATGAAATCATAGCCCTATTTATAGTAAAAGATTTACTATTACATGAAAAGAAATGAACGGCTATGATTCATTTACTATGCAACATAGTAACTTGATTAGAAATGGACGGCCATGATTTATTGAGTTACTATGCAACATAGTGCCGCATAGTAATCGGCAGCTAGCCGCCTCAATAATTCATAACAATTTTACCTTTTTTAATTCTTCAAAAAATATTTTTTTGTGAGTTTTCAAATAAATTAATCACTAAAAAGACTGCTTGACAATCGTTTTGGACTTTGGTGGTGTAAAACCAAAAGGCATTTAATTAATTCACCAGAATTGGCCTTGGAAGCATGTGAAAATTTATGAATAATAATAAACACATTTTATTCACTTTCTAATAAATTAACTCTTAACACCAGAAAAAAATTGGAGGTGCAAAATAAAATAGACAATTAATTACTTCGTGGTGTTTGGCTTTAAAAATATGTGGAAAGTTAGGGTAAGTTATGAAGAATAAATAAATACTACAGTTACCTACTAAGTTTAGTTCTTGACACTAGACATGACCATCAACGCCACTATGGAGACAATCATGAATATAAAATTTGGAAATAACAATCTTATAATCATGGTCACAATCATGAATATAAAATTTGGAAATAAACTAAAATATAGCATATCTCAATTTTCTATTTTCTATTTTACTTCACAAAAATTATAAAAAAAAACTGTTAAAAAGAATTTCTAAGATTATCCATAGTAATTAATTACAACGTTCGGATTCGGCTGAAAAAAATCGAGAAACGGACCCCGTCAATCCGATTCAAGTAAAAAATCAGCTAGTAATAAATGGTTAAAAACCGATCAAATTAGAAATTAATTGGTGGATTGGTTAAACCAGTCCAATTTTTAGTCCGATCTTTAGCGAAGAAAAGCCGATCTCTTTAAAAGATAATATTAAATTTTAAAAAATTATTTATGAAACACTGACAATTCATTGAATTGGGGTATCCATATGTCGAATAATTTTTGGACACGGCACTCATCGACACTCATCCGACACATGTATCTGTGCATCCGTGTCCTTAGGAGAAAAAAGTTTCTTTAGACACGCTTGACTTTCCATAATATCATTATGTGTTAATATGTTCAACTTTATTTTTAATTTATATTTTTAAGTTGAGTTTTAAAATAGTATATATCAATATTTTTAAAATTAATAATTATTTTAAATAATTTATATAATTAAAAAAGACATTAAAAATATTAATTTAAATTTTAATATAAATAAAATATAAATTTTTTAAAAAAATACATTATATTTTATATATATACAGTTGTCCCGTGTCATATAAAAAATTAAAATTAACATGTCGGTGTATCGTGTCATATTCCATATGCATATCAGTGTCCATGTATTATAGATTTTATATTACATTTTAAATTATTTTATTATATATTTAAATAAATTATACAGATCACAATTTTAACCTAGTTAAATTTTTAAATCATTAAACTAGTCACTTTACCATTGAATGACTAGTTGGATTCTCGGAACCTTAAAAGATACGTATTAACACCAACATTAGTATTTGGCTGGTATTATATCCCACTATAAATAAATACTCACAAGTCACAACTTTGTCATGAACAATTAAATTAAAAGTTGTAGAGATGGCAAAGTGCAGTAGTGAGAGAGTTGCTCTTTCCCCTTCGGTGGAGAGTTTGATAGAAGAGATATGCGAAAAGCATAAGCAACCTCCTCTTAATCCCAGTTTGAGGCATGAGCTCGCTCGCATTGGGGAGCAAAGTGCTCTTCATATTCTCAATGAAATCTTAAGGACTGGAATCAAATCTTCTTTCACTGGTTTCCTTCTTTACATGATCCAACACTCCCCTTCTTCTTCTCCCTCTGAACCCTACAAAGGTTGCTTCTTAACTTCCTTCATTTCTTTCTTTACAAAACTTCTTTTATATATATATATCCATTCTGTGTGTTTCAAAATAATTGTTATTTTAATTTTTTGGATACATTAAAAATCAATGTATCTATACCTATTTTATATTTAAATACAATAATCTTTCGAGAGTTATGTTATTTGCATATCAAAATCAGCCACAAAAATTAACAATTAATGTATAATATACATTAAAATACAAAATATATATTAAAAATAATAAAACTACACTTGTATTTATATATAAATACATGATGACTGATTTTGATATGCAGATAAAATTATTGATCTTTTAATGTATAAAAATATCAAAACAACGTTATTTTAAAATGAATATTTTTAACTAAAATTGCTTTAAATAAATGAACAATTAATTATTATTTTCAAAGACTCAAAGACTTTAATAGTTAAATTAATCAGAAACATTTTAAAGATATTTTCCTTCATTAGAAGTGAGTCAATCTAACTTACGGTTTAGCTCAATCTCAATTATTAACAACTCAATAAAGCCGTTTATTGGTTGGTGAACTAACTCAATTATATATATAATAATAACAATAATAATAATAACTTATTATAATGATTTATATTAACACATATATCATGTATTTAATAATAATATATAATTTTTATATATAATTATGATAGGTGGCATAAATAAATTATTAATGATAGTAAAAATACAAGTTGTAATTTATTTATATAAAATTATACATTGTATTCACATTATTTAAGATAGTTGATTTACGCGAGTCAACTTGTGAATTTTTTATGAGCTTTAAACTTGAGTTTTACGAATAAGCTCAATCATTAGTACAAAGGTTAAGAGAATCGAATCAGTCATTGAATCGATAGAGTGACTGGTTTAAGGGTTTAAAGGTTCGATCGAAGTCGAACCATGATCGGACCGATTTACTTAAATATATAATAAAATAATTTAAAATTATTATAAAATTATTAAAATATAATATTATTAATTTTTGATTAAAAACTGCCAAAAAACCAGTCTGATTTTACCGGTTCACCAGTTTTTTGCAGATTTTACTGGTTTTTTAACCACAATTGATTTTTATCATGAATCGAACCAGACAAGGGATCGATTCCCGATTTTTTTATCGAACCGGCCGATTCGGTCCGGTTTTCAAAACACTAATTAGTACGTCAAACTAAGGGTGTCAAACGAGTTACTGCATTCCGCCCCGCCTATTTCAACTGTCCTAAAACTCGTGCCCACCTCGCCTAATGGCGGACTAACGGACTGGTGGGCCAAGCCCGCCACAAATATTTTTTTTTTTGCTTAGAGTGTGTTTAAAAAACCCTTCTCTTTTAGATAAAATAATTTCATTGTAAAAAAATAACAATACTTTCTAAATTTAATACTTGTTTGCGAAGTGAGTGTGTGCATGTGAGCTAAGATATCGAAGAAGTTGAGAGATGAGATTATGTGGGTGAGAGTCTGAGAGATAAGAGTAATTGAGAGATGAGATTATGTGTGTACTTAACTTTTTTTTTTTTTTGGTCAAAGTGTGTACTTAACTTTGTTGAGAGATGAGATATACAGTGGGTCAGTGGCTGCAGGTGAAGTGATTAGGTTGGGTCTCTCAGCTCAGCTCGCTTTTTTTATGGTTCGGTGGTTTTGTGTTCGTTTGACACCTCTACGTTAAACCAAGTCAATTTTGTTAAATCAAACTTCTAAAAGTTATAGTTATTTTGAAAAGAAGAAGTATAATTTTTTTTTTAATTTTTTAGATAGTAAAAATATTTAGTGATTTACTAAGATTTTAAGTATTATTTCAAAAATGAAAAAAATATGAATATATATTAAAAATAATGATAGTCGTATATTATAATTTTTTTTCACAGAACTTCTTTCTATTATTTTGTGAAGTCCCTTGGCTGTGAAAACTAACGCAAGTTAAGGTGAATTGCATGCACAGAGCAAGTGGCTCTTCCAAGTTCAGTGGAGAATTTGATAGAGCAGATATGCAAGGAGCAGAAAAAGCCACCTTTGGATTCCATTCTGAGAAAGGAGCTGGCTGAAATTGGAGAAAAGCGAGCTCTTGATATTCTCAACTGTATTAAAGACAGGGAAATCAAAAAGTCTTTTGGTGGTTTCGTTCGTACCATGGTAAATTCGAAGAAATCTCCTTCTCCTTCGTCCTCTACACAACACTTTGCTGCTTCTTCTTCGGCAATTCATGAGACTGAAGCTTCCCTTACACTTAATTTGAGCACACCCCAAGGTTCTTACTCTAATTTAAACTTTCATCTTCTTTCCTTTTCTTTTCTAAATCATATACGATATATTATTATTATGGTTTTGCTTGCATATTCGTGTTAAGCCACATGCCAAAAAAATTGAAGCTAATACGGATTAGGATAGCCTAATTTACCATAACTATCTTGCGCGTATTATAGGATTATATTATAAAATTTTTGAATCCAACACCTCTTATTTTATTTATTTATTTTTTTTAATAAGCTCCCAAGACATCTTATAAATTATAGCTCATCAGCATTTTTTGTATGTGATATAGTTGTGTATTTTTTAGTTTTTTACCCATTCACATTTTGGTTTTATAGTTCTAGAAAGCGCTAAAAACATTTCATTGAAATTTTAGCTAATCATTTTTACAATTAGGGTTAAAGTTTCAAAGTGATTTTTGAGAAAAAAAAATGTTAAATTATCACAATGGTATTCAAAATTTAATTCTAGAGATTAAACTAGTGTAATTGAAATTTCAAAATTAATACGAGACTTTAGTCTCTCAAATAGACAAATAGAGAATAACACTTATTCCTCCCCTTTTGGTTCAATAATGAGCCCGGGCCATAGGTTCCTTTTCCATGCGTTTTTAATAGAATTATTTTACTCTTTGGACATATTCCTTCTCCATTATTCAAGCATTTTTATCCACTAGCATCTTGAATTCTTGATCTTGGTATTGCTTTTAGCACTAGGACTCTAGTGGACATTGGACAATCTAATATTGTAATAGACTAAAATTCATGATTAATTATTTATGAATTATATGCTGAAAATAAAAATTGAAAATTTTGTAGACGATAATAAAGTAAGATATAAGACATGTACAAAAAGAAGACTTCTTACAAAAGTAACTTATTATTCACCTACTATTCTCTATTATTACTTTTAAATTTGAAATTGCCATTCTTCTTTTTTTGTGACTAAATTTTATTCTTCTAGTATTTTTAAAATCATTTTTTATTTTTATTATTCTCTTTTATGGTGATAAAAGAAGTCTTTTATTATAAAAATATATAATTAAAATTAATATTATTAATTATGAAAAATGTAACTATTCATAAATAAGTTCAATTAAGTCAATTTTTTTTGACAAAAAGGTATTTTATTCTTAAATCTTATCGAATGTTCATTTCGGAGGATTGACGTGGTCATATCTCTTTTTGCATACATGTTGTCCTAAAGTTCGAATTCGGAACTAAAATCTTAAGTAACTCGAACCACTAATCACTTATTCAAAACGTGTTTCAATTAATTTTAATCTAACAAAAATCACTTATATATAAATTGAGAAATAAAAAGGAGAAGAAAACAAAGAAAATATATATGAAAAAAAGAAATAGCTGGATTTAATTATAAAAATTAATATATGCATGTACTTTTGTCGAAACTAGAAAATTTTGTGCACTTTTTTGTTGAACTTGGAATGCACAAACACTCGAACATGCAATTAATGAATCCGTTGATTCACTTCAATATCTTTAGACCGAAAGTTTTTATATATTTAGATTTTAGAATAAGTTAAAATTTTAACAATATCAATTGTCTTTTAATAATTCCATTTAAAAATTTTATGGTTAAAAAAAGAAAAAACACTTTATAATAGCAATTAAAAAATAATAATTAACAAGATTTATTCTTTAAATGAGAATAAAAAATTTTCGATAAAAAGTGATTGTAATTAAATTTTAAGAAAAATATGTATTACAAATATTTTTTTATTTTTTATTTTTTCTTAATTATAAAAAATAATATTTACTCCTCATTTTTTTAAAAAAGTTTTACTATAATTTAATCACACGTACTTTTAATCAAAAAAGGTTATATGTAATAATTTTTTATCCTTTAAATTTATTTAAGTATTTTTATTTTTTATGAAATTTTCTTTGTATTACACATAATTAATTTTACAAATTGTGTTTAATATTATATTATGCATAAATATTTTTATATTACATTATATATTTATATGTTTCAAGTTAGATTAGTAAAATGATTATGAATCAAATTTTTCTAAAATTATTAATATTTTAGAGAAAAAATAATATTTATCATTATTAAATTAAAATAGTGTAACTAATAAGTAATGATAATTATAAATTTAGAGTATTATTTTTTTAAAAATAATTAATAATTTTAGAGATTTTTTATCAAATGATTATATATGGATAATATCAATCCTTTCAATTATCTACACATACCTTTAGACTAAAAATAATAAAAAAAATTTTAAGAGCTAATATAATTATGAATTAATATATTTCATGATAATAATAAATAAATTATAAATAATAATTTATATATTTTATAGAAATTATTTTTTTTATTTGGATTACAGTATTTTTTAATTTTAATTAATAATTTTTTTAATTTTAAATGGTAATTTAATCCTACACTGTGCCTCTACTAGCCTCTGCTACTTCTCTTCTCCATTCTTTACCGCCATCATATTTGAACCCAGTGTCATGTCTTGTCACTCTAATCACCGCTTTTCACTCCACCTTCCAATTTTATATTAAACTTTTTCAATTTTCAACTATTTTTTTCCACCATTTTATCTGAACGCAAATCATGTATTCTATTTCTCCCCCACTCTTCACTCTCCTCACTCTCTCTCTTCACTTCTTCCTCCTCTTCTTCATTCCCACATTTTCACAAACACATGGTGTGCAACAATGGCACAGAGCAAGTAGTAGTGCCACTTCCACCTTCAGTGGAAGATCTTCTAGAGCGCATCTGCAAAGACCAGAACCAGGTTCCTCCGGATTCCAACGTCAGGCGCAAGCTCGCTGACATTGGCGAGGAACAAGCCCTTAATCATCTCAAAATAATCTCAAACAAAAAAATCTATAAGACTCTAAGCGCATTCATACTTTACTTGATCAAACAATCATCATCATCATCATCTCCATCTTCGTTTCCTTCTCCATCTAAATCCCCTTTTGCTTCTTCTGCTCCTTCCCCCAACAGTAACACAGGTTCAGCTACGCGCACCATGAGCCAGCAAAACCAAGGTTTGCTTCTTTACTTCCAAGTTTTCATCTTTTTACTCGTTGCTGGGTTAAGCTACACAGAGAACAGGACTTGTTCTTGGTTTAGGCTTTTGCTTTAGTTTGGTGAAAAGATTTTTTTAAGTGATTTTTATTTAAAAAAGTTATGTAATTTAATATTTGAATATTTAATGTAATTTTTTTCTACTAATGTTAAAATATTTTTTAAAAAACAAGTTTTTGAAAAATATTTTTTTTTTAACTTTTGAACTTTTTTTCTAAATGTTTTTACTTCTATTTAAAAAAGTTGTCAAATATACTAATTTTTTTTAAAGAAGTCTTTTTGTTAAGTTTTTTTTTTTTGCAATTTAATGACGCATGAACATACATTTCTTGCTCTCTTCTCAGTTCTTGCCATTGACAAATTTGAACTTGGAAGTTGGAATCTCTGTCTGCATTTGCTTGTATTTTGGGTTTAGATTTTAAAAGCGTCACATTTCCTTTTTCTTTTTCTTTTTTTCTAGACCGAGTTATTTGCAGTTTAGGCCCCACCCATTTTTCAAAATTAGTTTTTGTTTTGTTTGTGTTTTTATTTTTACTTTTTTTATGATTGATTGTATGAACAACTACTGCTAATGCAATGTTGAGTGATCCATATATATGTTTCAAAGAAAAATCAATGGTGAGAACTACCTAAGCTAACTGTATCTGTTTGTGTGTTGGTTTCTTTGTTGTAAAGTACCTTGCTTCTGTCAGGAACATAACAACGTTTTAATGTCGTTAGTTAGGGCTTTTGGTGCCATTGTGGGATCATTTACAAGCTTCACTCTTTCTTGTTCATTTTTGAATTTACAGACACAGTTAGTTTAGGCAGTTCTCAGTCCGTTGTTACAGAGATACAGCGAAACCCCAGTGAATCTTATGCTGAAAGAAGAGAAGAGAGAATGCTTAGTCCACTGATGGAGGCACTGGGAGAATTGGAGTTCAGAAAGGCCTTTCTGCTGTTGAGTTACATTGGAGGGTAAGTTCAGTGCATCTTGGTTTTTCTTCTGTTCTGTTTTAGTTTTTCACTGTTATAGTGCATAAAATTCTGTTTTCATTCACATAATTACAGTGCGAGTCTTGAGAGTTGTTTCACCCCGGAATCCATTAGAAGCTTGAAAGATTTGCCTATGGGAGAGTTTGAGAGAACAATATGGCAAGATGTGGGGCAAACCTTTATAAAGGATAAAAACGATCGGCAATTGGTAAATATCATGAACTGATTTCTTTGCAATTGGTATATGGTTTATTCCTTTGCAATTTGTTTAAGTGCAACTGGGATTTGCAATCAAGTTGAGTTTTGTTTCAAATTTAATGTTTGGCAGTTATGGTAGCCATAAAATAAAATTTCCATTTATAAAGTTCACTTGTTTAGCTTTTAATTGTTTAAATATTTCTCGACATGCAAATGAGATGACTGAAAGTTTTCAATTCTTTTTACTCGTACCTCAAATTGGGTAACAGAATGAGAAAACCTCAAAATCTTGTTTAGTCATGGGATTAAAGTCTTTTACAGTATAGAATAGCACGTATCAAACGTGATGCTCTTTTATTATGTGATAAATATTTGTTTTCTGTTTTGTACTAATGACCACCTTGGTTTCTTCAGTATCCTGAATGGGATCCTACTAAGCCTTATGTATATCAATGCTATGTTTCTCCAGATGGGAGCTTAAGATTCAAGGTTTGTAGATCTCTCTCATTTTTTTTTGTACTGTCAAAATTTGTGACCACTCTGGTTTTAATGCCATCAAGAATTAAGAACCCAATTTGTATAGCATCTGTATTAGCATACTTATATGCATTTGTGATTCTGTATCAATAAGCTGCATGCATATAGTTTATTTTGAGTTTAGATTTTTTATTTCTATGCTAATGGTTTACTTTATTGCTCCTGTATGTATATCAATCTCTCAGGGTCCTATTTTACAGACCTCAAGAACACACCTGCAGAAAACTCTAGGTGATGACAATGTTTTACTTGTGAGATTCTCCGAGAGTGAAAGTATCAGGAATTCACAAAATACTGTTGATGAAGCTATGAAACTTTATGAGAAGTTTGGGAAGGAAGGGATCCAAGTTGGCCTTAGATTATATCGCTTTTTTGGTAACCTTTATATTCTTGTTCTTTCATATGTTCCCCCGCTCCCTTCTCAGGTTAAATCTGAAGCCAAAATGTATTTTGATCCAATTATGATTTCACTACTAATTAGAATGAGAAATTTGCTTTTTAGTTTTATCCGTTGATATATAATATTTTATTTTTATAAATTATTACCGGGTCATATATCAGATGTTATCTCTTGAATTGTTTAAAAAGCTTGTTGTGGCTGGCATGTGTTCATAAATAAATCTTCCACCATTTGAGCAGTTTTTAAAGATGGTGGAAAGGAAGAGAAGAAGAAGGAGAAGAAGAAGGACTCAACATCGTCCTCTATTAAGTGTTATTTTATTAGGATGAAGTCGCTTTCCCCTGCAGATGAGAGGGTACATTACATTCTGTCAGATAGGAAAATGATTGAAGCTAGATGTTTGTTTATGCATGGTCACACATTAGCTAGTGTGGACAAGTATATGGCTAGGTATTCTGACACAAATACTTTATTTTAAATATCTATGTTTTATGTTTTATTTTGGCTTGCACTTAATCTCCTCAAAATAGATTTTGTCCATGGAACTAACCGTATTGGTTTTCAGATTCTCTCTGATTCTATCAAAGACACTCAAACTTGACATTGACTTGGCTAGTGTGAACGTTGAAGAAATTGAAGAGATATATTGCCTGGTGTAGTTAATTGTTAATATACTCAATTTTTATAGTTCACAGTTTTTGAACGAAGCAAATTATTATTTGACCTTCCCTTGTCATTGAAAATTAGGATGAAAATCAAAATAAAGTTGAAGTAGATGGGAAAGTGCGTATCCACACGGATGGGACTGGGTTCATCTCAGATGACTTGGCGTCATGCTGCCCGAACAATGTGACTAAAGGAACTGCCAAAAATAAAAACACCAAGGTATCTCCATATTTTAGTTTATCATTCCACTAAATTATTCTTTTTTAGTTAAATTCCTTCTTTTTTTCAATTAATGGTCATTTGTTAACATACTGCTTTAAAAATATATATGTATAGTATGTATAGAAAATAAACCACTACTGCAAGTTTTTCATCACAAAAGGAACATTCCTCTGCTGTGCTCTCTTTTATTTTGATAACTAATAACAGTTTTGGTTTGTGGATTAAACATTATTCCCCTTTTTAGTGGAATGATGAAGTCTGAGTTTCACCTTTTGTGGTTTGAAATCTGTTTTTCAGTTTTTCCTTTATTGTTTATTTTCTGTATTTTATCATATTCTAGTTCTCCTTTTGTTTGTATTTTCCTAGAAAATTAAATGACAACTTTAATATTCTAGTTCTCCTTTCGATGATACGAAGGGAGGTACTTAGATTTCTGTGGCTTCCTTTTCAGTTCTATTACTGCAATGACGTTTTTTTATTGCTTGTTCATGTTATATGCATGGATATTGTCCTAATAGAATTTATCTTTTTCGTTTTGCCCATAAAGCCTTTGATGATCCAGTGCCGTCTCTTCCATAAGGGTTTTGCAATTAAAGGCACGCTTGTGGTTAATCATACGGTATGTTTTTTTAACAACTATTGGTTAAAGGTCATGAATTCTTCTTTGGCATATGTTTATCTAGTCAGTATTATGGAATACCTACTTTGCTGAGTGATTTTAAAGCTGTCTGAGTTGATATTAAGTTGTAACTCTTTGTCGATCGTTTGTATTACTGGCATTCCGATATTTTTCTCCACTGTTTTAATACTTGTTCTCAAAGATTAAGCTGACATGTAGTTTTATAATGATGAGAAGGATAACGTAGGTAATATGTTTTTAAAATATTCTTGCAATTTAACTTTGGTGGACAATTTTACTGAACCATTTAATAAAATTTTATCTACTCATAGGGCATGTTGGTATTTTAACTTCCCAATATATTTTTTCCCATGAGTTCTTGAGGTGCTTGACATACACTACTTTTAGAATTTGCCATTTGGTGTTGTGGTCGATTCCATAAAATATTTATTTTCTTATATATATTATTTTGGGTTGATTATTGTGCAGCTTCCTCCTAGGACAATCCAGGTTCGGGATTCAATGATTAAAGTTAGGCCTGACCCGGATCTTGTGAATGCTCCAAGCATAGATTCGTTGGAAGTAGTGGGAACAAGGTTTTTCACCTAATTACCTTTCTTGCTAATCTTTTGGCTTAGTTGTCCGCTTTTTTATAATTAAAATGATTCAGAAGCTGATGGAGTATATTGAGTAAATCCTCACCCCGGCCCGTGACAAAACTTCAGCGTTCCACTAGACCATTGGCCAGGGCCCAGGGCCCCCCTACAGTTGCTGTGCTTTATTGTTTATGTCAATTATATTATGTTTCTTTCACCATTTAGTTTCAATCCTGGATATAAATGGGCTAAAGAGGTATATAATGATTTCCTTAAAATGGGTGCGTGGTGCATGAGGGTTTCACCTGGTGGGGTTTGGAGAAGGTAGATATACGCTACACAGTTTTCTATCTTGCCAAGTTTAACCCCTAATGTAGTAGTCATTTATTTGATAAGCGAATATAAATGGTTAGTGGCTACTTCTTTTCTATGGAAAGAAATCCAAAAGGATATTATTTGATGATTCTATGCTGCCCAAAGTTTGCAACAGATAGTAGGTGGTAGAGTGTTCAATCTTTTTTCTTGTAACGTGTAGCAAAATATCAACTGTTATTTAGTTAGAAAAACCACTAAACAAGTTCCAATGTTTCAGCAATCACCCAAATCGATCATTCTTGTCTAAATATCTCATTGCACTTCTAAGCTATGGTGGAGTTCCAAATGAATACTTAATCAAAGTACTTCAGGATAATCTAAAAGATGCTGACCGGATCTTTTCCGATAAGCGCACTGCATTTAAAGGTTCATGCAGATTAATAGATTCTAATATATTTTGCTGTATTAGTGTATTTCATCAATGTTTTACTTATATTGGATAAGAGCTGAATTGATTTACTTTCGAAGATGTGTTTAAATCTCACCAAGCAAAGCTTTTTATCAACATTTACATGCAGCTGCTCTAAACCATGGTGACCTGGATGACTACACTGCATTGCACATGATTTTATGTGGGATTCCTATTGAAGAGCCATATGTGCAGCGTCGTTTGTCCATAATTGCAAAGGAGGAAATGAAGAGGCTTAAAGGAGGGAAGATTTATATACCTGATTCTTTCTATTTGATGGGGACTGTTGATCCCACCGGAAAACTAGAAAGAAATCAAGTTTGTGTTATTCAGTAAGCATAAATCTATTACTTTTTGGTATACGTTAATCTTTTATCCAGAAAATTTTATAAATTTTAGATGTAGTTGATACTGATGTAAACTAGGGATTTGTCTTGATGACATGTGCCTCCTAGTAGTGAAAATGTCCTTTTTTGCCAAGAATGAATATTATGCAATATTGAGTAGAACAAAATGCTATGAGCATGTTTTGCTGCATCATGCTATAATGTGCCTTTTTATTTTTAAAATTTAATAAGTTTTGCTATTGAATAGTATCATGTCTGAGCTGATTGTTCCTTTTCACTTTGTAGTGAAAATGGCCCAATTACAGGGGAGGTGTTAGTTTACCGAAATCCAGGTTTACATTTTGGTGACATTCACAGAATGGAAGCTGTAAATGTGAAGGAACTAAAATCTTATGTTGGTGATAACAAATACGCAATCTTCTTCCCATGTGTTGGCCCTCGCTCTGTGGCGGATGAGATTGGGGGAGGCGATTTTGATGGAGACATGTACTGGGTTTCACAAAATTCTGAGGTTCCAATCTCTGGAATTCAATTTATTCTTCTCACTAAAATTTGTTTATTGCGATGTTGTTCCATTATCTTCACAGAATGGAACTTCTTGTCTGCATGTGTATGTGGATGTTATTCTCTGAGGGTCTTTAAAGTAGTTTAATTTGACCATTCAAGTTTGAAATGATGCAGCTATTAAAATACTTCAGACAGAGTGACCCTTGGATAGAAAAACAAGAAGATAAAGAACCAAGTCCAAGTGTTAAAGATCTACGTGATATGACTTCTGATGAATTTGAGGAGCAGCTTTTTAGACTTTACCTAAAGAAACGATTTGAACCAAGGTGAACTTGCAGCTATTTATCTATATTTGTAGAATTGTTATATATCTGCTTTTTGGAAGTCAGTTTGTGTGCAGGGTACTGCAGGGAAAAGTTGATTTAAATACGTGTATGTCACACTCGTTTGCTAGATTAACATTTTTTATGCTGATTTAGACACCGTATTCTTTACTCGATATATGTAATGTAATAGTCAAGACCACAGCGAATCTAGGTAACAAGGCTGTTGGTGGAACACAATTTCCTGTTGGACTTATGGATTTCCTTTTATTTTTACTTTTGCATTTTCAGCAATGCAATTGGTGTGGCTGCTGATAGTTGGATGGCACTCATGGATCGATTTTTGACCATAAAAAATGAAGAGGAGAAGGAACGAGTCAAGGAAAACATAATTAGACTGGTTGATATATACTATGTGGCATTAGATGCTCCCAAGAAAAGTGGTCGCAAGGTTAGTTTGACTGTATCATTTTATTTTTTCTTTATATCTGGTATCTGCTTGCAGACTGCATGACCCTTCCTAGTGAATCAATTAGCAATTGTGTTATTCTTCTTCTCACTTTACATGGAACTATGTGTCATTCTGCAGTCTATTATTTAAATGTTCGTTTCAAGATTGAAAAATCACACCTCTTGTGCTGTATGGTCAAATAGATGACATGAATTTGGTTTTGGTGTAAATATTTACAAATAATACCCTCCAGAATGATTACTATCTGAGTTTTCCAGTCTGAAACGTGTGCTTTATCAACAGATCGAAGTCCCAAAAGAGTTGCGTGCAGAGTTGTTCCCACACTATATGGAAAGGGAGAAATCATTCACTTCAACCTCTGTGTTAGGAATGATATATGATGAGGTTATCAGGTGGCAACTTAAAGAAGATTCTACAATAGGTATGGACTTCCATTTAAATCAGCGATTTATTTATTTATATCTATAAATATTGAAATGGAATGTCAAGGCACATAAGTTTCCATCTGGCGAGGTGCCAAGATGATAGATTTATTTTGCTTTACTTTTTCAAAGCAAACAGAGAGGGTGTTATGAAGATTGAATCTTGCAATCTTCAGGTTTTAAGGCAGCAACCTTAACATGGTTTAGAAGCTTACCTTCGTGCTTTATTTATTTAGTTTTTTATTTTCCTCCAATTAATTTATATAAGATGATTTACTATCTGTCCATTTTTCGTATGCTGATTATGATCCTGTCCATGTTACCAGAAATCACAAAACTCCCTTGTTTTGATATTCAAGTACCCCAAGCAAATTTGGAACGTTGGCAAAATTTGTATAAGGAGTATAAGCTTGCAATGTCTACGGCCTTAAATGACAAAGATGACAAAGATGCTTCCAGTGGGAAGGCAGCTGAAGTCATCAAGCATTATAAGCAGGTAAAATTTTCATATTTTTCAGTTTATGTAAGTGCATTTTTTTTCATTTTTTAATTCCTGGAAGTTACCATAAACTGTGTGTTGATGAGCATTTTCCTTTTTGTGCAGATACTGTTTGGTGGTGCTGACAGTTTGGAAGATAGTGCGAAGGACATCAATGAGATTTACGATGATGCATTGGCTGTGTATAATGTGACTTATGACCATGCAATGGAAATGAATGATCTTGGTAAATGCAGCTTTGCATGGAAGGTTGCAGGTTCACCTCTCTGCCGTCTTTATAACACTAAACAAAATGAAAAGCCATTTATTGTGTCCCTTTCTGTGTTGCGTGAGATTTGATGAACTGGTGAAGAAGATAAAAACATCTTCACTCTCCATATATATAGTCATAGCTAGTGTATTGTATTATAGGCTATGCCAGTATGTTTAGTTGATCAATTGTTACCAAAGTGAACCTTAGCTGTGCCTAGTTCATGTGCCTGTAATATAATTTAGGATTCACGTTATCAACCTGGGTAGATCTTCTATATATGTGATATGATGGATATGTGATACAGCTCTATGTGATAATGATTATTTTGGGAATTTATAATGTTAATGTCTAATCTATGGAAAGCTACAAAAACCTGCGTATGTGTTTATGTCTTATAGATAAAAAATTGAATTAATTTACATGTATTACTATACATTTTTATGTATTCTGTATTTTTTTCTTCTATTTTGAATTTTGTGTTGAGTTATATTATTTTTGTGTTATATCGTATGTTGTATGTTGTATTAACGTGCTTGGTGAATTCTTCTGTGCCACATTTTACATGTCATAAATGGGTCGTATAGAGATATATAATGATAAATGTAGCATTACATAAAAAAATTAGTATTATATAAATAAATATGTTAGGTGTATATCAAAATCAATCGGGACGTATAGAGATATATAATGATAAATGTAGCATTACCATAAAAAAATTTAGTATTATATAAATAAATATGTTAATGTAGCATTACCATAAAAAAAATTTAGTATTATATAAATAAATATGTTAGGTGTACATCAAAATTAATTACAGTGTATAATACACATTCAAATAAACAGGCACTAAAAATAATTAAATTACATATGTATTTTGTATTTCAATATGTATTATTGTGTATTATATACATTGGTGACTGATTTTGATGTGCAAATAAAATTGTTGTTATATAAAATAGTTTTTACATGTTGATATTTAGTTATATGTTGTTACGTAACTGGAAATAACTGATTTTTAAACTTGTTACCTATGATATGGTCCAATATTTGAACCGAAGGAATTTAAACTATAACAGATTTGGTCCGAGAAAATAGTTACAAATCACAATCTACATAATAATGATTAGATATAGAACTATAGATAAATACCGGTCCACAAATAAAAGGAATAAAAATAGTAAGTAATTTATAAACAAAAAGCAAAGATAAAGATAACTATCTAAATATCTTTATTTGATTTATATCAGAATGAATTGGTGTTGCTGTGGGGTCCAGCCACTGTTTGCACAGTAAGTTACTGTGCAAATAGTGCTTCTAGAAGGGGTTGGTGGCGAAATCGCGTTTGTGCACAGTAACTCGGTTACTGTGCGGCACTGTTCAAAATTTGAAAAACGCGTAAAGAAGAAGAATTTTTCAAACAAGCACAGTAACTTTTATTGTGCTTCAATTGAAAAATTTCACGAAGCTCGCCTATAAATAGCGTGAGCTTCGTTGAGTTATTTACATCCTTCAGTGAGTGAGAGAGCAGTTAATAAATAAACTGCTGAGAGATAAATTATCTCTGAGTGAAAATAGAAAGTGTTAGTAGTGTCCAAAAATTATAAGGTGTATGTTTATACACTGGAAATATTTTTGGAGTAGCATCTCTATTGTTATTCCTTATAATAGGAAGGGGGTCTCACTGTAAAACACTATATGTACCTCTTGAGTGTGTAAGAGTGTGGAAAGGATACTGTATAATTATCCCAAATATAGTGAAATTTCTGTCGGAGTTTGGCCCGTGGTTTTTACCCGGTTTTCTGGGTTTTCCACGTTAAATATTGGTGCAAGTTACTATTCATACAATAGTGCCAGTATAGTACTATTCACGTATATTGTACGGTACTATTTACCGAGACGTATATGCACTGTTCACATATACGGATGTCGGTATTATACTCGTATACGTATACGGTACTGTTCATCTATACGGTTACTATTCATGAATACGATTTTTCGTCAAATTTATTTTTCTGTCGGAGAGGTTAATACTCGGTGGAAAATGGTGTCGGATTTCCGCTGCGCATAGACACCGGCTTAATTTCCCAACAGTTGCTAACTTGCTATATAAATTCAACCCAGAGTAAAACACAAATCACATTGAAAATTTTCTATCATCAACCAATTTGTGTCCTCTAGCCAGATTCAAGGCAAGATGGTGGGAATCAAGAGAGTTAAAGCTCACTTGAGCAAACGTGCTCAAAAACTAAACAAAGGTAATTATATCACCTCCAAGTTTTGATTGAGGTTCTAATTATTCAGAAATTGATCTTTTTATTTATTTAGTTTTGTGCCACATTGTCTTGTTTACTCTTTCCAAAAGTCTCATACTCAAACATTGGCTGTGACAAAAATTAAAATGTTATTTATATTAATTATCACTCGTTAGTTTTGATTCTTGAATTCTTGATTTGAATGTTATTTTATAGGTAAAGGAAGATACGATGAAATTGATATTGACGATGATCGTGATCGTGTCATGTTACGATGGGTGCCTGTTATGTTTCGTGCTCAAAAACCACCTTTCAAATGCTACATGCAGAAATTGGAACATAAAAAGTATGGTTTTTTTCTTTCTTTCTTTCTTTTCTGCTTTTTTAGTATTTTATTTTATATGGTGTGTTTATTTTTTATATTGATTGTTATAACTTTTTCCTTTTTCATTATTTAAGGGCTTCTGTCAGAGAGAATGGATTATCAGCTTGTATTAAAATCTTTCACGAAGGAAAACAATATAGTAACTTGGAAACATAGTAAGGCTATATACTATTAATTTTAAATCAATATTCCTAAATTGATTTGAATTTGTGATTATTAATTAGTGAATTTTGGTTTGACTTTTTGTTTTTTCACCTTGTTTTCACAGTTTTGTCACTTACTTGTGTCAAGTTTTGGATTGCCTTAGAAAAGGTTTGACCAAAGAAAAACAACTGGCATCTCAAGCTCTTGGTACGCCTTAAACTATTTTTTTTTTTTGTAATATAATATTTATGGTAAATTATACTTTTTTTTAAAAAAAATATTTTTAATATTTAATTTCATTTACCTTAATATTCAATAGATTTATAGGCTTATATTTTTCTCAGCCATAACTCTAATATTTTTAATTTATATGAAAAATGACTTTAGGGTTGCTGGCAATAACACTTTCTGAGACAGAGAATTCAGAAGAAATATTCAGATACACAATTTCTTTAATTACTACACTACTTCGGGTTCCTAACAAGGTATTCATTCTAGGATACAATTTCATATTATTTCTAAGTTGTTATAATGTATGAAAAGATGCTTGAAATTTAACAAAATCCTAATCTCTCTATACAGGTTTTGGAACCATGTGGCTTTATCGCTCTTATAGATTCTTTGGCCATAGTCACATGATTCTGTGCAAACAATTCAATGCAAGTTCAAGAAGCCATGCAAATAATTTGGGAATTTATTTGTCCTAAATCCAAGCTTCGTGTAAGTATTTTACTAAAAAATTCTTTAATTAAATGTTTTATTATTCAAGGTATGATCTGTTTGTTTATTTATTTCTTTAATTTTTTTAGGCACCTAAAAATCAACTCGTTAATGCTAATACTCTATCAACATTAATTTATGCTTGGATGTTTCTACTTACTAAAGTAGAGAGATGGGATATTACCTACCGTCTCTGGCAGGGGTAAGTTCATTAATTTTCTACTTTCTATACGAGTTTAATTTTCATACACCGAATTAATAAAAATTAATGGGTAATACTATTTGAACAAGTAATTTTGGCCAACTAAATGATTTATTTTTATACTAAATAGAATATTATTTCGATGTCAAATAGTATAAAAAGTTGCACATAAATAAATTTTTATTTGACATCGAAATGGTTGGCCAAAATCACTTGTTTACATAGAATTATTATTATTCAAATTACTAAAATTGCTATTTATTTTGATTTTTTTAGGTTAAAAGATTTTGATGAATTTTTTTTTTTTTTATGATTGTTGAAGCAGGGCAATTTCTCAGTTCATAACATTACTCAAAGAAGATGCAACTTGTGTTGCTGCGGGTGAAGCATTAGCTTTGATATTTGACTGCGGTAACATTGACAAGTTTTTTGGTAAAACTGAAGAGTTACTATTTGAGTCTTACAATGAACTAAGAAATCACATCAAATACATTGTCTTGGAAGCAACTTGAGAACACTTCAATGGAAGCTAAATCTGCTGTTCCTCTGAAACAAATGTTCAACAATGCTGCTAGAGCTGATTGGGATGTCTTGATTTATTTCAAGGAAGATAAACGTCCAAAACATTGTGAAAGATTTTATGGACAAAAATTAATTCTATCATCATGGTCTTCAATAATAAAGGTATATACATATAATAATATCATTCTTTGTTTTTTTTTATTATTATTATTACTCTAATCAATATATTTATTCATTGTTTACTTGGTCCTAATTTGTTCTTAATTTTGATTTGTGAATAGCTCAAGTATGTCAAGAATTTTCTGGGAGACGAATTTGCAAATCATATGATGGTTAGTTTTTTAAAGAATTACTAAATTATTTTAAAAAAAGAAACACAACTCTTGGTTATTATCAAATATTTGAGTTTTTCTGCCATTGTTATATCGGGAAAATGAAGTCATCCAAGAATTCTTTAATTTTGAACCATACTATGAAGAGGAAGACACTCCATGCCTCTATGAACCTACTCTAGAAAAGGTCAGGCCAAAACGATTTTTTTTTTTTGGGCTAAATAAATTGAGTATTTACTTTGTTTCTAACAGATTGAAGCAAAAGTATATCTCCCTTCTACTCGAGGGAAAGTTCCTGAACTGTTGACAAAAAACGAAACAAAGAAAGGACGAGAACAGGTATAGCCAAATTCCAAGTGATTTTTTTGTTAAAATTAATTTTTATCAAAAGTTTACCAAAAGTTTTAAATTTTAATTTATTTTAATTTCTTTTCTTTTTAATTATTAATTTTATCTTTAACAACTATAGCCGTTTACATCAATCTGCATAATAAATTACCTCAATTAGGGATAAATTGATGTAAATAAAATATTTGAGAGACAAAATTGAAATATATTAAAATTTATGATATTTTTAAAATTTTAAATAAACAGTAAGTTTATAATTTTTGTCTTGTATCTCTCAGATAAAGTCGATTATTGATAAATCACATACCATACTTTTGAATAAAAGGTGCACATACGCAAAGGTGATTTTTCCCTTTCTACCTTATTTGATATTGGAGTACTTTCCGCTCGTTGCGTAAAGTGTTGAATCGATATGCATATCTGTTTTTGTTTTTTTATGATATTTAAAGTTAGTGATAGACATATTACGTCTTGTTTTCTACCTGTATCTTATACAAAACACAAATTGAAAGAAATATTGTTCCTTTTTCTATTAAAAAAATTAAAATTGCTAAATTATTTTACAATCTCTAAATCATAATATTTTTATATCAACTCACTAAATTAAACACTTGTCAACTAATTAACCTATATTTAATAAAAACAATTTTTCATGCACTTGTTAGATTTTAAAAAAAATCCAAACATTTTTTAATTAATAGCAAAATTTTCTTTTAATTTTTATTTTCCTTTTAATTTTAATGATGAAATTCTCTTATAAATTTTTATCTTTCATCCTATAAAGGTAATATTTCAAATTTTATATTTAAAATTAAAAAAATTATTTATTTGTAATATAATTGAAAGACTATTCAAATAATAATAATTTTATTATTATAATATTATTATAATTGAAAATTATGTTTTTATTTGTTTGTTTTGATTTATTCATTATTTAGATTTCCTTCAATATTTTATATTCAAAATTCAAATTTTTAATTTCTCTTGTTTTCATCACTTGACATCTGTCAAGTATTTATGTTAGATACTTGTCAAGAAATGAAACTATTAGTGTTTTCTTTTTATAAAGAGAGAAAGAGGATTGTAATTGAAAATTAGGTTTCTATTTGTTTGTTTTGATTTATTCATTGTTTAGATTCTCTTCAATGTTTTAGATTCAAAATTTAAAATTTTAATTTCTCTTATTTTCATTACTTAACACTTGTCAGTATTTATATTAAACACTTGTCAAGCAATAAAACTATTAGTGCTCTTCTTTTATAAAGAGAGAAAGAGGATTTTATATATCTAAAAATATATTTGATTAACTAATTTATACTTATATTTATTTTGTCTTAGGAGAGGAAAGGCAAAGTGTTTTGGAATGAAGTTGAGTAGTATTTGATTAACTATTGGATTTACAGTTATTGAGTATTTTTAGCTTAGTGATTATTATTTTTATGTTTATTTATTTATTTTTGATGACTTTTTGTTTATGTTTATTTATCGTACATAGTTACATTGACATGGATAAATTTTTTTTAAAGTTTAATTAAAAAATAAAAAAATTAAATAGTCAACACATATTATTCAATATATATTCCAAATAAATTACCGATTATAACTCTTATATATTGTAAGTAATCGTTTTTATTTTATTTGAATAATAATTTTTTTTATTTTAAAATAATAATTTTTTTAATTTTAAATGATAATTTAATTATTAATTTTTTATTAATTTTTTAATATTAATTTCGTACCACTTTATTTTTAAAAAAATACATTGAATAGTTTTGCATAAAGATATGGGACAGCGTCAACAATTATTGTCTACTATTTTTCTTATCCAATATATTTGTGATGATAAGCTCATGATTCATGAACTAATAAAGTTGTTGTGGACCAAAAACATGTCATAATAATGTCATTAAAAACAAAATAATATTCTTTTGCACCTCAAAATATCCGGTTCAATGATTCATAGCTGTCACGTTTGATCGTACCAACTACTGGTTTTTTGCTGCCGTCTGAAAATTAATTCTTGATTTTATGTTAATCGTTAACAAAAATATATTTACACACTAAAATATTTATATATAATTATATATATTGTTTAAATTATTTTAATATTTATTTTATATGTTAATATATATTTATATTAGTGGTTGAATTTTTTTATATACATAACATAATTTAAAGATTAAATAGTAAACGAAAATCAGTTAAAAAAATAAATTTTGAGTGTAACAAATAATAATAATTCTATGTGAATAAGTGGTTTTGATCAATCAAGTGCAATAAGTGATTTATTTTTATGCTAAATAAAAGACTATTTTGGTGTCAAATAGAATTTTATTTAGGTGCACTTTTTTATGCTATTTGACACCGAAATAATATTCTATTTAGCATATAAATAAATCATTTAGTTGCACTTAATTGGCCAAAACCACTTGCTCAAATAGCATTATCCAAGAAATAAATTCCATATTACCTAACTATGGAATGAATTGTGGCAACTCTAAATGAGATTTAAAAAATTTAGTCGAATAAATTTTAATTAATAAATCTGTTAGTAATTTTTTTTATTTTGTTAGATGAATCAATCATCATATTTTCTAAGAATTTTTAAAATTCTTAAATTGGTCCCTCCATATAGATATGATACAATGATTGATAGTTTAACAGAATAAAAGTTTAAGGATTGATTTAGTAATTAGAATTTATTAAAAACTAAAGTATCTGATAAAATTCTTAATTTTGATAACCGTTGGAAAAATTTATTGTTAGATAAATAATATTAAAAGTATAAATTAAAATTGAACCAAGTTGATAAGTTCAATGCTCCTTTAGTGAAGATATCATAATATCGTAATTTATATGAGATAAGAATATATTTATTAATTTCATTAACAGCCGGGAAAGTTTTCATGTATTATTGTTCTAAAATAAATAATTTTTTTTAATAAGCATCTATCATCTTTTGGCTTGACCTAAAGTATCTTTTTTTTTTTTTGGGACATCTCTAAAGTATCTTTTAAATTGAGATGATTAAAGCTAAGTCACTACTATGGCTGTCCACCGATAATTTTTGCATCATTGTTAATTATGGAAATTTAAAATATCCTTTTAGTATTTTAAATTATTTTCATTCATGTGGGCAGCCCTGTCCCCCTTTCCTTTTTAATCTTTTTTTGTCTTTTTGTTTTTGAGTGCATGAACCTTTAATGACTCTTCGGAAAAAAACGTGTTCTATTGTTCTTAAATAATGGCAATCCAACGAGAGAATAACACCACCCCTTTTTTTCCGATCCCTTGTTAGTAGGGATGGTAATGGGGATCCGTGGGCGAGTATCTCAATCTCCGTTCTCGTTCTCGTTTATAATATTGGTCTCCATTCCTATTCCATTTTCATTATGGATTTCCATTTAATTTTTCCTGCGGAAAATACAAATTCTCGCGGATATCTATGGATATTAAATTTTAAGAAATTTTTAAAAAATAAATACAATTATAACATAATCAAATTCAATACAATAAAATTTAACATATTAAAATATATAATTTTAATATAAACATAATCAAACTAAAGTAAAAATTATTCAAACAAATTAATTTGTTTTAATTTTTAGCATAATTTACGCATTTTACATTTATATATAGAGAGTTTTTATGTAATTTTACTTCGGCGGGGATTTAGCGGGTTCCCATGGGGCGGGTACCTCAATCTCCGCCCTCATACCCGTTTATTCGTGGGAACGGGCCCCAGTCTCCATTGGAAATTAGCGGGTCTCCATTAAGCCCTCTGTCGCGGATAATTTTTGCGGGTACCCGCGGGTATGGGAATAATTGCCATCCCTACTTGTTAGTAAAGAATTTTTTTTTTTTTTAAATTTGGATTGAACCTTTTTTTTTTTTTTCACACTTTCAACCATTTTTTTCCTATTGATTTTGACAATAATGACTGGCTATCCATAAACAGTGGGTGATACTTAATTTTTTACCGTAATATTTAACAAATAATGGCGTATTGTTGTCCTTTGCAAAATAGAATTTATAAATTAGTTGTCCAATCAAATTAAGAAATACTGTTGAAAAAAAAATTTGTCATACTATTGTTGATTTTCCCTCTAACTTGCGGCAATGTTAGGGAGGAGAAGTGTAGCAGTGTACACATAAAAAAACGTAAATATTAAAATATATTTCAAAAAATATTTTAGAATATCGTCATTTAAACTTCAAATGTATTTTTGTCTATTAAAAATGTATTTTTTTCCCTTAAATTCCTTTAATCTATTTACTCTATGTTATAGTAATAGTCCAATTAGTTGCCCAACCTTTTTCGTGAAGGAAAAAAAACTTAAATCTTTTCATTAAGAAGTCTAAATGGACTAAGTTCATGATGAACTAAGTGAAATATTCTCAAATAAGTGGTTGTGATTTTATAATGAATAATAAAAATAAAATATAGAAAAAATTTTAACTACTTATTTGAGAATACTCAACCTAATTTACCATGAATTAAGTCCACCTTAGACAAAGCTCCGTTTCAAGTATAAGAACATCTTTCCTTCTATAAAACTAGTTTAATCTCTATTTATTAAGGGTATTCAAGTATGGGGTAATCTAATTGCCTAATAAAAAATTGAGTCGAGTTAATTATATTGGTTCTATACTCGAAAAATAATTGGACATAATCATATTAGAACGGATTAATGACTTCAAATATCAATTTTAGAGTCATATAATCTTATAGGGAAAATTAGAGTCATATAACCTCATAGGAAAAAGATTGGTGGTCAATATATTTATTTAAATTAATCAGCAAAAATAGTCAATATTTGTAAACCATGATATAAAAATACATGCAAGGTTTATATGCTTAGATTTTGATGAATGACAATCATTATGGAATTGAGGACAAGAATCGAAGGATTCAAGATATAATTTCGAAAGTAAATAACAACAACAAGATAAACGAAGTCCACAATCATGAAGACGTTTTAGAGTCTTAGGATTTAGGTAATTATCTTGTCAAGAACCAAAGTTTATTATCTCTCTCACACACACTATAAAATGTTTTTTTAAAGAAAAGCTTTTACAAAAACTATAACCATAAATGTTTTATAACCAAGTTAGTTTAAAACTTAGTGCATGTTGTCAATTATGACCTTTGTTCACTAAAGTGATAAAAACTTGAACTACAGAACTCCAAACAATACAATTCTTGTTGCGTTAGAAAGCTAACGTCCGGAGCTTCAGATATATATATATATATATATATATATAT
>JASCZI010031056.1:7683-17720 GCA_036250425.1 Stylosanthes scabra
CCATGAGCTAGTTGATTACCCTGTCTTGGTGTCTATGTGAAGTCATAATTTAGTCTTTTCTGTTTTAGTTCATGTATATCCTCTAGAATAGGTCTATTGTTCCAAATGGTAATTCCTGACTTTAGGGCCTGTATAAGCTCTTTGCTATCTAATTCTATGATAATTGAAGTAAATTGATGGTTTTATTGCTGATAACATGGCCTCTCTTATGGCAGTGGCTTTCGCAGCTAGCGCTAGTGATGCCGGAGATAGTGGTGGTGGTGGAGGAGATTTTTTCTTATGTGGGGTTGGTTACTTTTGTTCAAGCTTTTGTTCGCAGCCTAGCATAACACATATGTTTTTCATGCTGGTGCAAAGTACCAATTCTCTTACATTGTGTGAAAAGATTGATGCTAATTGCACACCTATTTTACTCAACCAAATTCAACTAAAGATTTCTAATCCAATGCGTCTTTTGTATAAGTTGTCTTCTTCTTCCTCCTCCTTCTACACCACCACCACCGTCGTGTCATCATCATCATTGTTATCGTCATCTTCTTTTTCTTTTCCTTTGTCGAATCGAAATACCTAAGTGAATATAATTAAAATCATAGGTAAATAGAACTGAAATATAATATCATTTTTTTCTTGTTGATATATCTAATCGAAATATATAAGTAAATAGAATCAAAATATAATTATTTCTTTTTTTTGTATATCTAAATGGAATACATTTATCTCCTTATCCTCCTCATCTTCCTCCTCCTACACCACCAATGTTGTCGTCGTTATCGTTATCATTGTCGTCATGTCGTCTTCTTCTTCTTTGTTATATCGAACCGAGATACATAAGTAAACATAACCTAAATATATAAGTATATAGAATCGAAATATAATATCTTCTTCTTTTTGGTATATCTAATCGAAATACATAAGTAAATAGAACCAAAATATAATATATTCTTCTTCTTCTTGATATAGCTAATCGGAAAACATAAGTAAAAAGAATCGAAATATACTACTGAAATGAACTGAAATATATTACTAAGTTGAACACGAAACAGCAAACAAGAAGTTGAATTTCCTAGTTTACACATCAACAATATGAACATGAATAAAGCTAATTGATTCAAAAAATGTGAAGGAGGAGGAGGAGGTAATTGAGAAAAAGAAAGAAGGAAGAAGATGTTGACAATGACTATGAAGATGATGACAACAAAAACGATGACACAATGATGAAGGAAGAAGAAAGAGGAGAAGGAAGAAGAAGAAAGATAGAGTATATGTGTGATGAAAGAATAACGCATGAAATAAAATAACTTGTTGCTGAAATTGTTTGGTCACCTAAATCATTGGTGTGAAAATACTATTAAGAATTCATTGCTAATTGATTCAACCTATTTTATTAGTTAGAAAATCATGCTTACCGTTCAAAGTGAAGAGACACAAAAACGGGTAACAAAGGAAAATAACAACCATGGTTGTCAAATTCTAGAATTAAATTGCAGGATTGTATCAGGTTTACGTTTTTAGGCAGTAAAACTCAATTTTAAACTCGTTATTGGGTAAACTCGCCTGATCTTGAGATGAAATTGTTGATTTTAAATGTTTAGATTTGAGTAAACATGTATCTTATGTATGATATTTTTATAAAACAATAAATTCATACTGTAATGCTATATGTAATATTGTACACCTCCTCCGTACATTTTATACAATGGTAACACCAACGCTAATCATTATTGGTGAGAATGAAATCAGTGATTCTGAATGATAAGTGAAAGGTTAAAATGTCATGAATCAAAGGTTATCAAATGCAGCATCACACCATCTCTCTTTTTCTCTTTTTAATTTTCACATTTGGTGACATTTTTACAAGGTTTTAACAAAGTGTGTTGAAGAAAATAAACATCAGTTGAAGTCCATTTACACTGAGACTTTTCATCACCACCTCCTCTTACATCATGACAATCACATCAGAATCAAAACAAAACAAAAGGAATCAACAACAGCTTGGAAGAGAAAACTTACTTGCTTTTCAGCATTGATTGATTACATAAAAAGCATAACAGAAAAATGTGTGTACATATATAAAACATGTCAAAAGCTAAAGTTAATGGCTATTTCTTGAGAAGCACATGATAAGATATTGTTCTTAGAACTCATACTATGGTGTGGCATGGTAGAGGATCTTTTATAGCACTTAGGTGGTGCCAAACTTTGAGACTCTGAAACATCTGCTAGAAGACTTGAAGGAGAAGCAATGTTATCTTCATCTTGCTTCTCAAGCTTTCTGTCTTCTGCCATGACTTTAAGAAACTCCTCGAGCGCGCTGCGCATCCACTCGTACCGGCTGAGACTAAATGCCTGTTTTATATTTAACTGAGAAGACAAAATAATTAGACTTGACTCAGTTATAGATCCTCTCAAATGTAGAAACACATTCTATTATATACTAAATTCTTCTCAAGACAGAACAGGAAAGAAAATAGGAAGATAGAAACTTGTTAAGAGAATAAGACAAGTATAAAATCATGGAAAATGTTTCTGTCTTGAAATAGTTACCAAACACAATCCTGTGAATTTTGTTCATAGCATTGACCAATTAACAACATTGGTGCTCTGGTTCATGTAACACTTACCCATTGGCGACTTCGGTTTTCTTGCTCCGGCCAAGCGTCGAGTTCTTCAGTAACCTCCATGGCAAACATGTATCCTTTACAACCACCTTCCAAGCAACATAAGTCAAGGTTGCTTTTGCTTCTGAACTCCCATATTCCCAGTGGAATTTCCTAAAAAAGTGAGAGTCAGCTAATTATTTAAAGAAAATCAAAATCATATTAGACTATATCAGCTAGAAAGAACATCATATCTGAAGCTAAAAAGTTTGAATATCAAGTTTTTCATTCAATGAATGCATTAGTAATTCAAAATTTTCAGTTTGTCAATAAAAAAGTTTCTATTACAGAGAACTTATAAATGGAAGCATAAATGAATAATAATGTAAGATTAATTCTTTAATTCTGTTATTAGTTTAATTGGTTCTGCATAAACATACAACTGAAGAACCTACTCTCAGTATTCCTTTAACTCCTGCTTCTTCTAATGCTTCACGGCTCGCGGCTTCTGTAACGGTTTCATCATCCTCCCATCCACCCTGGAAAGTGATCAAAGTAACAGTTTTTCAACATGGAAGAGTTTCAAGTGCTGATGAAGGGAATTGTTTCACACAAGTACAATATCATTATCAAGTAAGCAAGTACCTTTGGAAATACAAGATCATCGCGTTTCGGCGAAGAAACCATGAGTACTTGTATCATTTCCGCTGTTTCGCCAGTTTGATCTGTGCTGTCCTTTATCCACCTATAGGGAATACACCTGTTGGAATGCAAAGGAAAGCTTTACCATAAGAATCTGTTGCAAATCTCAGAAAATTTCTTAGTTGTTCTTAGAAGAACTTGTTGTTTGATTCAATTTAGCAATAGTTTTAGTCTTATTCCCTCAGGATTAAGGTAATCAAGTGTGGTCTTTTTTCTGAAAATTCATCATTTTAACACAAACTCAACCTTACAAATCCTTCATTATGGCATATTTTGAGTATATTACTATTCCTTAGATATATTTGGTGAAATGAAGACAAAATTAAACTAAGTGTCAAAATGAGTAAGCAAAATTTTAAATTATTCTTTTTGACATAATAACAAATCCAACTCAACCACTTTGTCCTTTCTGATTTATGTGAATAAAAAATGGTTTCAATTTAATTAAGCAATCCTTCTCTTTAATATTAGTTTATAGTCCACTTGGATATATTGAAATAATGCTGAAATGAAAAGAAAAAGAAATCATCCTGACAAATGAACAGATTAGGTTCACAATCCGAAATTTCGCAGCAATGGCTAATAGCAGCAGCTTATCATTTTCTTCTTGCAACTACAACATCATTATTCAGACTTTTTTCATTTTTTGTAATTATTCTATTATACTGTGGGAGATGGACTGAGTTGCTAAGTCAACTCCATGGGGGTGTTGTAGCCAGTTAATAAGAAGAGAAGAATTGCGTGGAAGTTTCAGAATTCGTTTGATACTTTTATTTCCATTTTATTGTCTTGGACCTTGGTTCCATATGTTGAGAGTTTTTTTTCTTTTCCTTTAACAATGGAGTCTAGAATTGAGCATATAGAAAGTTAAAAACACATTGTTTGATTATATGATTTCAAATGGAAGATAACTTCCCTAGTTAAGCACTGCATATGCATAATGCATGCCACGGTGTGGTTACCGATAACTCTTGAGAAAATTTCCTGATTCTTCATAAAATAATAATAATGACATGATGATATGATGATACGTACTGAATGAAGTGTTGTTATTATTATTACCCGTTTAAGTCAATGACATGGCCCACTGTTCTGATGCATGATTGTCATGGCCACATCCTCATGAAATATATATTATTGAATATATCAAACAGAGAAGCCAGACATAATGATGCACAAACAGTGATGCCCTTCTCTTCCACATATACACCATAACTCTTGTTTAATTTGTAATCTTAAACACTTCAAAATAACAACTTCTTAGACAAGAAGACATCAAGGAGAAAAGTGTTTAGTTTAGTGCGTGTGATTATTATGCAGTTAATTGCATAAAATTTAGTTACTTTGAGTAGTAATGATTTTGTATGTGGAAGATCAAGTAGTGTTAATAATTGAGTTGATAATATATACATTATTTACAACATGTCTACAAAATCTTGATTTAAAATATATATTATCTCTCTCTAGCCAAAAATTAATTAGAGGCTTCTGTTCCTGATTAAGACTTGTATTAATTTAATATTATTGCAGGGAACAAAAGACAAAAGTAAAGATAGAGAAAGGAAGGGGAAAAGGAAACTACAAAGAAGGGAAATGGAATCCTTACAAGTTACAAGATAGAAGGCACAATAAAAGTTAAATTTGAGTGTTCTCTCTGAAATTGATTCGAATGCACTAAAAAAGTCTTTAAAATTTTAAAAGTTTGAGTCGTATAATAAAAGGCAAATGTTATAGTAGCGAAAAATATTTTCTCTAATTCACCCAAAATAAAAAAGTTAGAATTTAATAATTTATTAAAAAATAAAGATAAATAATACTTAACAACATTTTAAGTATACATTTATTTTATCTAATTATATTAAATTAAACCAAATTATTTATTTACTTTTGTGTAAAAAAAAACTATTTTAATGTTAAATAAAAACTAATTTTTATATTATTTTTTAGAATATTTAATATTAAAATAATTTTTTATTTAATATAAAAATAAATAACTTGATTAATTTAATTGAAAAAAATAAATATACATCTAATATTACTAAATTTTTAAATATTTAATATTCACTTGAAAAAAAATTCCACAAATTCGACTCTAAACTCTAAAGTTGCGTCCACCACGGAATTAGGCATAATAAAATATGAAAATGGAGAATTTGGCTCTGAATTTTTATTTTGAGAATCCAATTGGAAAGGGTTGGCATTGAAGAAAAGGGTAAAAATGAGATTTTGATAGAAGAGAAGAAGAAGTAGGAAATGGAATTGTTACCCAGAGACAAGGCGCAAATTTCCTTCATAGCGTTGTCTTTGTCTTCCAGTTCTTGCTGACAAACACGACATCCTTTCCAATTTCTACACTAAACCATGGAACAAGAAGAAAATTAATATGGTTTGTGATGAAATTCGTAAAAATTAAACTTGTGTCTCAAAATGATGTTTTCAGTGTCCTCATCATGTTCATATCATACATACCAAGCTCTTTGCATGAGGGATTCAAGAAGAAGAAGAAGAAGAACCACAATCAAAACATGATTTTTTTAGTTAGTTTCTTGTCCCCCTTTAATTGTGTTGATGAAGGTTCTCTCTTTTTTTTAAAAGTTTCGTATGCTTCAACACTAGCTAAAGAAAGAAAGAAGAAAAGAAGGAAGAGAAGCAATTATAGTAAGGCTTGGTCGGAAACAGAGACAGATAAAGAGTAACAGGGAATAAGAGGTTTCAGCAGCGGCATGTGTTTATATAGTAATCACATTTCCTGCTTTCACCATCATTTCATATAGCGTTACAGCTTTTTTTTATATATTTTTTTTTATTGTAATTAGATTGCACTATAAGTAATTTTTTAATCACATATGGAAATGGGTTGAGTTTTTCTTTCAAAACATAGCATGTTAATAACTTGGGAAAAGTTTCAAATATACTAGCAACATTGGTATTCCATTACTCCGGTACTTCTAATTGTTACTAAGGAAATATTTTAATTAGAATTTAATTTTCATACGGAGTGTATTGAATTAGATACTATCACAAGTAATTAATTTTAAAATTCATTATTTCTAAAGTCATACAAATGCATCAATCTGATTAGATGATCATATAAAATTCTTTACATCTTTTAATTAATTTAAAAACCAAAGGATTATTTTGACTGCATTCTGTATAAAATTGAGGATTTATTTTTACTGTTATCTCCAATAATAAAATCAAACTTTATAAATTAGCATAATCAATTTTTTTTCATAAATACCAATTATGTATATCTTGCCTTTTAACAACCATGCCATCATGGATGCATGCTAAGAGGAGTTCCACAAATGCTCCTTTGAGTTGAGCACTAAAATTATCCTCGAATTTTTAATTTATTAACAAAAATGTTCATGAAATTTTTTTTTTTCTAAAAAAAAATTTGAATTCAAAACCCCTTATAATAGGAAAGAAATAATGCCATATGAGCTATGTCTCATCAGCAATATTCATAAATTTTAAAAACAACAAATGTATCATCGAATATTATAAAAACGTGATAGATCTACCGGTTTCAATATCATTGGATCAATCAACTCTTTGCATATATGAATATCTTGCATAGGGTACATGAATCATGGCAATCCAAGAAGGTACTCCTCTCATAGTCATTTCATCAAACATGTGGCCTGTAGCATGCATATCAACAATTGCATATCAATAAAAATGTAGCTAACACATATTCTATTACACTGAACCAAAACAAGTTTTGAAATGTGACAGTCCTAAATCCTAATAACAATCTACATCATCATCATCATGCGACACCAGCACCATTAATGGAAAACACCTGAAAAAACTAACTTAAATCACGTGGGCTAATTTCTGATACAATTTTATTGCATAATTGGAAAAATGAGTTCCTGTTTGATGTACAGAACTAATATAGAGAATTAGTTTAAGGGTTTTTCTTTTTATAATAAATTGTTCAAGCTCTCCATCCCAAAAGAAAAATTAAAATATAATGTTATATATAATCCGTTTTCTATAATATTTTATAAGAAATATTTTAAGTGTTCTAGCATGGTTGGTGTTACAATAGTTTTAACAAATAACAATGTAGAATCTTCTTTTGTATAAGATTGACTTAAGATATAGCTTAGTGTGTGAAATAATAATGTTGTTGATATATATTACAAGTAAGCAATGAGCATCACTGACTTTGGTCAATAAATTAGTCCATCAATGAAGCTTCACATGATTACATGAATAATGCATGCTAATTATTAACAATATATAATAAAGGACAGTAATAATGTAATTAGAATACGAGAAACTATTATAGCACAAGCCTCAATCTTAAGAACCACTTTAGGGCTTTATCGCCTACCTGCACTATATACAACGATGCAAGATGTACATCGAGCTTTCATGAACAATTTCATTGAATTGAGTTGCTAAAGTATTTATAAAAAGACCCCTATTTCACCCCAAAATAAATTGTATTTTTGCCCCTCTTTTTGTAAACAACAGTGCTATGGAACCAACATTAGAGAGCCAATAAGTTATCATTAAAAATTAAAAAAATTATTATTCGAAATTAAAAAACGTTATCATCCAAATAGAATAAAAGTGATCACCCACATAATATATGAGTTATCATCGGTAACTCATCCACCACCACCACCATCACCACCACCACCAATTATAGTCGCCTAACCTCGCCGCCATCACCACCGCCAAACCCGAAAACACCACCAACTGCAGCCCTCACCAACACAACAACAATTAAAAAAATTATTATATGAAATAAAAAATTTATCATCCAAACAGAATAAAAATTATATTATCATTTGTAACCTCACCATCACCACCACCACCACAACCATAAGTGCCATAAACATGTTGTGGTTCAGCAGTAGCACGTCGATCTGCCTAACCTCATCTACCGTGCGCTTCATAGCGTCCAGATCCAACCTTCCAGCCACGTCTAAATCTCCGGCAAATCCAAGCAAGATTTGAACGAACAAGTAAGGAGAAAGAAGAAAAAGTGGCGGCGTGAGTAGCAGTGGTGGGATTGTGTAAAGAAGAAGATGAATAAGAGGCGATTCATGAGCTCCCAAAGATATAGGCTCTCAAAACTTTCTTTTTGCAAATCATCTATAGTGCCCATTATTAATTTATTATACATTTTACCTAAAGAGTTTAATTTTGACGCACTAACAGTGTAAAACGTTTTACACAATTGTGGAATCACATCAATTCGTTTTGATGATAACTAATTATGAGGTGAATGAAAAAAAAAAAAGTTATTTTTGTTAATATGACATTATTCAATTATTGAATGCATGTGTAAAATCTCTTTACACTTTACGTGTATTGAAATTAAATTCTTCTCCTAAACGATGATCATACCCAAATTTTTTAGCCCACATATATCGTGTTGCAAAGGGTACTTTTGTTGTGTTTGAATTTTCAGGATTTTTATTAGTTATTATTAATTAGCATAAATATAAATAATGAAAAGAGTTAGAAGGTTCTAATGCGGCAGGAAGAAGGTGATGAATAATGAATCAATGGAGGAAATACCAAATCCTTGCAAATCATTTAGTGTGACAATGACTTTCCTTTCAGAGTTCACATGCATGCCGACATGGTTCCCTTTCTCCTTCACACTTACCTTCAATCATTAATTCAATATTTATTACAACATATATATATTATTTATTATTATTATTTTGTGATGGACACATGTTGAGATGGATTGCTCAACTCTCATAAGACTAAGATTTTTTTTCTAAATGCTTTTACAAAGCAAAAAAGGAATTGAAGAGTCATGAAATTACACACTTATAAAATACTTCTTAAATCTTTATCATCAACCAACTTTGCCTGTTAGCATATACATAATAAATGATGAATGATACTACCAATAAAGCTTTGATTATTAGTTTGATAGTATTCACACATGTTCCAAATCCTTACACTACTACATTGCAGCTCTGTACCGACGGCAATTACCGACGGCCAAGGAGCACGGAGTGTACCGACGGCTTCGCCGTCGGTATATACAATATGGTCGTCGGTAATAACATGGCAAAACCTGAGTCAAAAATGGCGCCTCTTACCGACGGCTACGCCGTCGGTAATATGTAATTTTATTTCGCGCCAAACGGCGCCACGACGGATGATTAATACCGACGGCCTAGGCCGTCGATGACATCGCCGTCGTCAGAAGTGGAGGCGTAGTGGCCTTTACCGACGGCGTAGCCGTCGATAAATATAGCGACGGCTTAGCTGCGCCGAGCCGTCGGTAATATGAACGTGGCGGGAAAATTTGAATTCGCCTCGTCAGTATTACCGACGGCTAAGCCGTCGGTAGGCTCCGCTTCTTTGGTTTAATGAAACGCCGCGTTTCGCAGGCGTCGATGAAATAATTACCGACGGCTAAGCCATCGGTAATAATCGAACAAAATACAAAAACGCAAAAACCCTTCTTCTTCCCCATTCTGCCTGCAACTTCTCTCTCTCTCTCTGGCTCTCACACAACCGGCGCCACCACCACTTCCGGCCTCATTTTCTCCCACCTCAGACCTCCATTCGCAGTTCCGTCTCCTCCATTGTGTTCGTGGTAAAGTTCTCTTTAATTTAATCGGTTTATTTTTTTTTTTTTTGTTCAGTTTTTCCGTTCATGTTGTATACCCTCATTTTTGGAGCGTTATGTGTTTGACCAATGTTGTAATGTCGCTGAATTTCAGGGATAAAGGTTCATTACCGCCG
>JASCZI010031057.1:9099-21489 GCA_036250425.1 Stylosanthes scabra
TTTAAGTACTTAAGAAGTGGCTTAAGTCCTTGGAAAAATACTAGTACAATCATTTGAGCAATTTATTTCCATAGCAATTTATACTTCCGCAAAAATTTTCTATTGTTGTTTGAACACTCAATTCACCCCCCTCTTGAGTGTTGTGCATTGTGACTAACACCACCCTCACCATTTAGCCTCATCCATCACCCAATGCCTAGGCGTGATGCTAGACGCCTAGGCGTGGACGAAGCAGCAAGGAAGATGACCTTGCACCAAGGCCTCAACGCCTAGGCGTGACAATGTCAAGCTCGAGTCCAACCAAGCATTTCAGCACCCACGCCTAAGCGCCCAGTGCAACGCCTAGGCGTGATCAAGCAGCAAACCAGAGAAGCAGCATCATGTCGAGCCACGCCTAGGTGCCAGCACCAACGCCTAGGCGTGAGTGGATCAAACCTAGCAACTTAGGCAGAAACGCCTAGGCGTGGGCTTTCACCACTTACCACGCCTAGGCCTAGTTTTTTTAGTGTTGACTTGGTCCAAATTGCATTTAATTTCATTTGGGATCAATTTGTATTTCATTTAAGTCTTATAAACTATAAATAGGTGGAATTTTTAGGATCAAAGGACATCATTACACACTTTTGATTCTGGAATTTCATTCTACATTTTCTAGCAATTTTTCTAGCACTTAGATTTGATCCCACTTTCATTTTCTCTCAACTTTTGTAACCTTGTTATCTCAATAAAGTTACTTGCATTTTTCAGAATTGAATTCTCTCTTTTCTCTCTACTATGTTCATCTTTCTTTGAAGTTCTTTGAATGTTCATCATTCAAGAACCATCTTCATAGCATTCATACCTTCAAGATTCATAGTTTTTATGAGTTCAAGAACCAACTTCAACACTTTCTTTTAGTTATTCATAATCATGAGTGGCTAAACATCTTTAAAGATTAAGGAGGAGGAGCTCTATTCTATGGCAAATTAATGGAATAACCAATTAAATTATTCTACATCTTCAAGTCTATGTCAAACTCATTGGATCTTTCTTGTTCATGAATCAAAGGGGCTTAGTTAACCGAGAGGTATAACTTCTTCTTACTTTTGGTTTAATTTCTATTCTAGATCATGAGATTAAACATATTATATGATGGTTTATGCATTTCTTTGTTGATGTTTGATTGAATAAGTGACATGAAATTTGGTCTTGGATTGATCTTGATAGCATAAACTAGTTCAAGAATGATCTTTCACATGTTTTCTTTGCATTAGAGATGATGAATTGATGATGTGTGCCTTTGTATGAATCTGAATTTTGTCACATAGATGATTGATTTGCTTCTTGATTGATTCTTTGTCATTAATTGTATGATCTTTAAAGATTTGATGCATAATTGGATCTTTCATGTTTTGAATTGTTGCATTTGAGAAAATAGGCATTCAAACATATTCAAGAATCATTCCATAGGACATTACTATCTTAGAGATGAGCATGTGATGTTGTATGCTTTAGGATCTTTGATGATTTGATGAGGTTTCTTGAGATTGAATATGTGAGATATCTCCGATTCCTTAGTCTTGTTCCCTTTTATTGAATCTCTCTTTGAGTACTTGAGTACATTTGCATGATTAGTAGTAGTGATTGTTTAAATTCGAGTTCTTGCATGTTCATATATGTTCTTTGTTGTTCTTGATTGTTTCTTGTTCAATTTATAATTAATTTTTTATTAATTCAATAAATCTAATTAAAGAATCACATTAAAGATATTGTTTAGACCCCCTTTCCTCGTGGGAACGATACCCACTTGTTAGTGGTACTACTTGATACGATGCACTTCTCGGAGTGTTAACGAATCGGTAAGGATTTGTTGCATCACATCACCGTCGTCACCACACCACCACCACACCGCCGCGACATTGCCTCCTCAATTACCGCCATTAACATTAGCACTGTCGCACCCACCTCAATATTCATTTGATTCATTAATTAACAAATGAAACTCAATCCAATTAGGTTTAGCCAAAGCAAACACCATGAATCAACTATCTACCACCGTATTGCTCTGTACATGCTCCAATTTCACATATTTAACCGTTCTAGTTGTAGTTGCAGTTGCACTCGACCCGTTTGGTTTTTTCAACGACGAAGAGGTGGTTGAGAGCGTCTCTGACCTTCTTCCTAGCGGTGGCAGGCTCACGGACAAAGCGATCGGCCTTGGCGCGAGTGGCAGAGTAGTAGCCGTTGAGGGATGCGGAGGCGATCATGGAAGCGTAGAGGAGGGAGGAGGCAAGTACGGTATTGAGGCAGAGGCGATGTCGCACGGCGACGATGATGGCGGCAATTGGGGCGACAATGTGCCATTCATACCAAGAGGAAGCCATAGATGTTGAAGAAGCATGACATGGAGCAACAAATGAAGGAGAAGCAATTGACAGTAGCAGCCCTGAAAATTTTGAATAATAGGGTTTTTTTTTTGGCTTTGAATAATAGGGTTTAAGTCCTCATGTGTTTAGTGGGCTGGTAAAAAAACAAAAAAGGATAGTTTAGGAATTATAAATAATTTTGAAGTTTGGTTAGCTTTGTCAATGAAATTTTATCTTTCATGGGTAGAAAATTAATTTTCTTTATTTATGGGTAAATTTATCAGCGTTTTTATCTTTTATGGATAAATTTTGTATTTTTTCTTTATTTATTTATTTTTTAGTTGTTCATAACTTTGATTAATTTAACTTCTGTTGTAGGATGACAGGTGCTTTTGTCACTGGTGACAATGAAGGTTACGTTACTATATGGGATGCTAAAAATAGAACAAGATTAGTTGAGGTATTTGCCCAATTGTGTTTTGCATTTGTATCTAGTCTAGTTAATATTAACATTATTGTAACCAGTTTAACAGCTTTTTCTTATAATACAGTTTTTTTTTCCTCCTGAATTTCAGTTGCCAAAATGTCCAAATAGTGTTGTGTCCTTATCATACAATCATGAAGGACAACTTATGGCTGTAGCATCAAGCCATGCATACAAAGAAGCAAAGAAAATGTGAGTAGTTCTTATTTTTATGTCTTCTATGATTTTGTCAAAGTGAATTTTCACTTATTTTATTAATGAGCAACAATAAAGATCCTCTTCCTATATTGTAATAAAATTTTTGGAGACCCTCATCATTAAAGGAACATAGTAATTAAAATTTGGCTATAGTGACTATGCTTACATTTCTATGCTTTTCAAATTCAAACCTCGTACATTTTCGTTCTGGATTATTGTGGCATTTAAATAATCGAAAAGTCTAGGTGTACATAATAATCTATTAATAACTCAGGCATAATTTATATTGTCTAATTTTATTTCAATTTTTTATTATTTTATTTTTCTTATTTCTAAGATAAAATATATATGAATAACCATTTTTTGAAACGCCCCGCATTAGTAAAACTGCAACTGAAGAGTAGTTTTAGCTATTTGTAACTGATTCTTTTGTTTTTTGAGTTTTTTGAATTTAAAAATATTTTCTATACACACGTGATTACAAAATTTGAATACATATACTCTCTTCTTTCAATTGTCAATCATACTTCCAGCAGCTCACATCCTTTACTTGTCCTCCATTTTCGTAAGCTTATGTTTTAGTTGTATCTTTTTTTATTCATGTTTATTAGAAACTTTTCATTTATTTTTTTATATTCTTTTTTTTTAATAGGACTTGAAGCACTATTTTCATTTGATTTTTTCGGTCCTTTTGTATGTGCATCTCTTCAACATTTTGACTTTTTGGTAAGTATCCTTCATCTAATCATATATTCCTTTATTTTTATATTCCTTCATCTATTTACGTATATGCTTATTACTTAAAATTGCAGAGTTAAATTTTGGATGTGTTAATAATTTATTTTATCGGTTATTAAGTTATTTTGGATGTGTCTTAAAGGTTTGACTTATAAAAAAAAAGTTATAAATTTTATATGTGCTTTAATTTATTTTCTGTCCAATTATATTATTTTAGACGTATTTATAATTTATTTTGTGTGTTATTATATTATTTTAGATAGATGTGTCTGAAATAATCAATAATTGGAAATATTTTTTATTATTCCAATCAATTAAACACATCTAAAATAATATATGGAACAAATTCTACAAACACATCCAAAATTGATTGGGGAGTTGTCTCGTTTTGGAGTGATAAAATGCTATTGGCTCTGGTTAGTTGAATACTTATAGTTCTACATTCATTTTGCAAGGTTTAACTTCTATAACTTATATAAATTTTTTATAAGTTTATGCAAAGATCTTGCTATTTGTTTCTATTTTAATTTTAAAATTTATGAGTTTGTTATGTTTTTAAATTTTGAATTTAGTTAGAATTATTTTTTATTAATATGTTAATTGAAAAAATGAATGCGTCTGTTTCAAATTTAAAATTAACTTAAAATAAATTATTATTGTTAGTTTAAAATGGGAGAGAGATAATTTTTTTTAAAAAAAACAAGATATCTAATTTTTGTTATATTTAAATATGTTGTAATATATGGATGAGTTATGGAAGAAATTCCATGGATAGCTAGCTGTGTGTTAAATAATATAATCTCAGTAGAATTTGGCAAGGAAAAGTCTCTGCTAGCTGCTGTTGTGCCGCATTGAAATGAGTTAATAACTTCTTTTATTTATATGCCTAAAAGATATGTCTTCATTAACTATTTAAGGAAGCTAATCATAGAAGTATTTAGTATTCAGTTTTTTCATTATCATCTTTGATATTGACAGAGAGGGCCTCATGCTATATTCATCCATAAAGTAGACAACTTTGATATTGGTTCAGTTTCTGCTGGGTAACAAAAGTTTCCACGTATTGTTTACATTTAGCACCATTAGCTCTAGTTTTCATTGGGAACAAAATAGAGGGCTTGATCATCTTAATTACATCTTTAAGCTCATGAATTGTCACACGTGCTGTCAATTTCCGGCAATTTCAACTTAAAATACTCATTTCTTCAGTTGGGGTATGTATAGTCCCGCCTCTTTACCGGTTTTTACCATTATAACCATTATAGATAGATAAATTGATACTTGAATTAATGAAGTGAATCCATTACTTTATGATATAGTTATATGATATTATGACAATTTTATCAGACGGACATGGGCATGTTCACTAGTAAATACAATATCAAAACTCGAGAAAAGACGAACAGCAGAAAAGAATCATCAACTTTATTATTTTATTCTCTTTTTGATTATTTTTTTAACGCTTTGAAGATACTAAAAAAAATAAAAATAAAAAAATAAAGAAGGCCATCGTTATTAATGAATATAGTTGGAAGTTAGAGATTTAGCATAACTACTATCCTTAACATCAGGACAGATTATGTACCCATCTTGGTCAAAATTCAAATAGTGTTTTCCATATGCTTTATATGTAAACGAATTAAATTATTGTAAGTATGAGATATTTTATTCTTATTCATTTTTTCTTTGTACGAATTAAAGAATAAGTAGCCTAAAAAAAAAAAAATTTGACCAAAACTGTGAGAAGAGAACTAGTAAATTTGCTGCTGCTACTGATGATGGCGTGCCGTTGTCAAAGAAATAAGGTGTAAGAAACGCGCTACCAACAATTTTTTTATTTTTCTTAAAAATATATAAAAATTAAATCAAGGAATGGTAAAAACTAATAAGCTTTCAATTTTCAAACTAAGTTGCTTCTTTCTAATCTTAAAATAAGTCAAAGAGAATATTCAAAGTCAAATACAATTCCTTGTTCCTCTCCCTTCTCATCACTGATATAAATAACACAACTTGTTTCTTCTGTATACCATAATTCTGATCTTACCAAAAATTGTTCCTGGCTAACCAAAAAAAAACAACCACCACCATCACAACCAACTCATTACCAATAACTTCCTTTTTCTTTTCTTGATTCTCACTTTGATCTCTATGAATTTTTCAGTTCTAAGATCAGCAACATATTCCACAGTGGTTCTTCCAAAACCAGCTTCTCAATCTGATTTCTTTCTTCCCTCTAATAACTACCCTTCTCGCCATGCCAGGGCTTCTCTTTCCAGGTATATATATATATATATGCTCTTTTTTTTTTCTTTATTATTATTATTATTATAATTATTATTTATGTTAATCTTAATCATTCATCTTCCCGGGTTTAATTTCCTTTTTATTTATTTATTTAGATTTTTTTATTAGTAAATAAAAAATCGTAGAAGGATAGTCAATATAGTCACTTATGATCTGATTTAAAATTTGTTGTATAAAAAAAAAAGAAAGTAAATAATTAGTCGCAATTAACCCTTAGATACAAAATACATGAATAATTATATATCTAATATAGATGTTTGTTTGCTTGGTGGCAAACACGTAGATTTAACGAGATGCCGCAGAAATCAATGGCAAAGAAGAGGGCTTACGAGAAGATAAGGGAGGACCTGAAAGTTGATTCAAAGCCAAAGATGAACTTGGCTTCCTTTGTGACCACATCAATGGAGGAAGAATGCAACAAACTCATGATGGAATCCATGAACAAGAACTATGTTAACATGGATGAGTACCCTGCCACCACTGACCTTCACGTACTAAACTCTCTTCTTTAATTTCATATATAATCTTATGATCAATACTATCACTTAGTAAATTTCCAATATTTTTTTTAATACATGATTTTGCATTTTCTAATTTTATATATACACTAACAATATTAAAGAAATTCAAATTTATTTTTGTTTCTGTCTTACACTCTTACATCATTTTTTGCATTGGAATATTGTGCTTCTTCGTTCTTCCCAATTTATGGTATAACATCGAGATTTAATGTTTTTTTTTTTTTTCTTCAGCTTTTTCCTTTAATAGTTAAGTATTGGTTTAATAAAAAATGTTGAGAAGAAAATAGAAAATCCACGTAAAGCCGCTTAAAGTTATTTTATTTTGTATTTCTTAATTATTACTTAATAATTAAATAATATTAGATATAATAAGTGTGTAATTATAAATATTAAAATTAAATAAAATAATAACATTGTATTAGATAAATTATGATATCATCTTAATTAAAATTTTAGATGGATCTAGTTTAACTTTAAAAATTAGTTCATGAAGTGAATGTCTCATATTTATAAATTTTCAAAATATCATATCCTTAATACATGTGATATTTGTAAGGCATAAGCATATTTTTTTGTTCCTATGGTTTATGGTAAAAATCAATATCTATCCCTAAAGTTTTTTTTTTTTTTTTTTTTGGTGTTTAAAATGGTGCTAGGTTATAATTATTTTTAAAATCATCTTTTCTGCTGATAAAAAGATACATTTACCCTAATCCAAAAAAAAAAAATGCAGCCCAACCCAATCCTCTCCTCCTCTCTCATCCTCCTCAGCACGTTAACCATCATCTCATCTTTCTTCTCCCATCACCCTTGTCAAAAACTCAAAATCAACCATAATATATAATTTCAAAGTTTTTATTCATGAACATCTTATTGCCTCACTCTGTCTTTCCTTTTACTTCTCTCTCTCTTTTTTTTTTTTTTCGTTTTCTTTTTGGATTTTTTAATTATATAAAATTAATTATTGTTGTTATTGAATGTATTGATGGGAAATGAGAAATGTTGGTGATTATTGGAGATGGTGGAAGAGATAGAGAGGGTGCTGGCTTGGGGTTTTTCGAGGGCATCCATCGTTGAGGTGAAGGGAAGTTTGATGCGAGCGCTGGTACTTAGTAGAGAGGTGCTTTGTGGTGGGTGGTGGCTCTTATTGGAGGAGGAGGGGGAGGGGGTGTTTTCTCTCATATTCAATTATTGACAACGCCCTTTTCGTCTCCATCTCCATCTCCACCGTTCTTCCACTTCTTTGTCTGCTTTTACTTCTTTCATGGTGTTAGAATTAGAGAGAAGAAGGGTAAAATTCCTCCGTATTTAAATATTGGTCCAACTATTTGACCAAATTATAGAGACAACTCTCAGTGACAATCCCATCGCATGCTTCACGTGTGATTTTGCACAAATTGTGTGATCGATAATTAACATTTCACCTTAGCTGGCTATTTTATTTTAGTTGGCCAACTAAATAGAATATTTGTCTATGTAATTTGTAATTTGCTTTTTAAAGTAGTTGTAAATCTTGCATACAGAATAGATGTGTGAACATGATAGCACGTTTGTTCAACGCTGAAATTGGAGAAAATGAGAATGCAGTTGGAACAGGAACTGTTGGATCTTCAGAGGCCATAATGCTGGCAGGCCTTGCTTTCAAGAAAAATTGGCAGAACAAGAGAAAGGCCCAAGGAAAGCCCTATCATAAGCCCAACATAGTCACTGGTGCCAATGTCCAGGTATTAATTATTCCAACAAATATAACAAATTTGAGTTGTTTTATAATTTTTTTGTTGATTAAATTAATATCATATATCTTTAGACAAATAAATTTAATCTTTAATATCGTTGAGAGGCTGTGTTACCAGTAAAAAAAAAAATTTAGAAGAAAACAGTTTTATTCATAGAAATAGTCATAGAAAATATTAGTTGTATTATTTTAAAACTAAATAAATAAATATTCTCTATGTTTGAAGCATAAAAAGACGCAACATTCAATTACAAAAAAATTCTTATACAGTGGAAACTGAAACAAGCTGAGGACTCTTTTGTTCCTAAATCTAACAATAAAAATGATATTTGCTTATATACTTATATAGGTATGTTGGGAGAAATTTGCAATGTATTTCGATGTAGAGTTGAGAAAAGTGGAAGTGAGAGAAGGATACTATGTGATGGACCCAAATAAGGCTGTTGAAATGGTTGATGAGAACACTATTTGTGTGGCTGCAATCTTGGGTTCTACTTATAATGGAGAATTTGAAGATGTCAAGTTGCTTAACCACCTCTTACTACAACAAAACAACAAAAATGGGTAAGTAATTTACCACTACTTATTTTAATTCTAAATAAATTCTTTATACTTTCATTCATGTCATGTGTAATTTAAAAAGCAAAATATTTCTTCTACTCTTTTAAGATGTGTAATTTGACACTTTTAGGTTGCCTAATAATTTTAAAAGTTTTTTTTCCCCCTTAATTGTAGTCAAAAGTAAAAGGAGGGATTCTTTTACAAAACATTAACTGCATATTTTTATTGTATTATATGTAATTTCACAAATGTCGAATTACACATTGTAAAATACAAGTTATAAATTGTGCAAAATTTAGAGAAAAAAAAAAATTGATAATTTCCCTATCTCTAAGGACACCAATTTCAACCCATTTTATGGCATTAGAGTATGGGAGTAGGCATAAAAACATGTTATAACGATTGATTCATTTTTCCATTTAGAGAAATTTCCATGATTTCTCCATTTAGAGAAATTTCCATAGATCTATCTATTCTCATGTTCTAAAAAACAAGATTGTCTAGAAAGGCTTAGTTTAGAGTCTTTTTTCGATAAATCAAAGATCTCAACCATGGGGAGGGAGTTAGTTCCAACCCGGTTTGTTTTCCTTCGGCATTGCCATCAGGAAACCGGAAAAGAAACTCCAAAAATTACAAAAATCCCAACAATTACAAATCATCACCCAAGTAGCAATATAAATATAACCAAGATATAATTATACCACCAGCACTAGAGCCTCACATTCACCAAAGCAGCAGCAGCACCAATTCAAAAACAAACAATAATCTTCCTTATCACAATAGAATTTTATTGAATTCTTACTTGCTTGTAAACTTCACAACCCGTTAAACCTATTCAAACTAATAGCATTCAGACTTAAGTTAATTTTAATATGAAATTTAAGTAATAAGAATTACGTCAAAGACACTTGCCACATAAAATTAAGCAATGTTAAGAGAACTGGACTGGCTAGATCGACCGAAAAAACTAGGAACAATCCCCTATTTGGTTTGGTCAAATGCAAAATTGGTCAGTAAAAAATCAGTTAAACCGGTCCTATTTTATGGAAAAAACATTATTATTTAATAATAATATTATATTTTACATAATTTTATATTATATTTAAAATTATTTTATTATATATTTAAGCAAATCGATACAACTACAATTTAATCACATCAGACCTTTAAACAATTGAACTAATCATTCTGCTGGTTCTTTGATCGGTTCAGCTCTCGCAACCTTGAAATTAAGCCTTATGCTATTTTATTAAAGGCAAATAACGACAAGGATCCTCATTGTATACAGGCTTTTATACACTTTAATTATACAATAGTGTCGATAGAAACGACAATTCTACTTAGTCTTATAATTAATTGTTGTAGCTACGACTGTAATTTGGCGGATACTCACATACACTTGACTTCACCTGAGAACAAAGTAATTTCACCTAAAGTTAATTGTACGTGAATATCCACCTTGTAATTTAGAATCTAAAAAGGATTTAAATATTGTATTGCCATGCATATACTAATAATTTTATCTCCTTTTCACTTGTGACAATATTATAGATGGGAAACACCCATTCATGTTGATGCAGCAAGTGGTGGGTTTGTTGCTCCATTTCTTTATCCAGAGCTAGAATGGGATTTCAGGCTTCCATTGGTGAAGAGCATAAATGTCAGTGGCCACAAGTATGGTCTTGTTTATGCTGGCATTGGCTGGGTTATATGGAGAACTAAACAAGACTTGCCTCAAGAACTTATCTTCCATATTAATTACCTTGGAGCAGAACAACCCACCTTTACCCTTAATTTTTCTAAAGGTGATTAATTATTATTACATAATATATACATTAATTCCTAGCTTAATTTATCCGTCTTTACTTTGATTATTATACAACAATAGTTATCTTATTGTTGTGGTAAAAAAATTGATAAAATGTACACCAATATCATTTTTAAAAATTCTTAAAAAAGGTGGATCATAAAAAAAATTGAGAAGCTTAAGGATTAAGTTAGAAAAATATATTGTTTTACATAAACACATTTACCAAAAAAAAGAAAAAGAAAATTATAATATAATCCTAAACATCTTAACCTTTTTAACATGTTTTTATACCCATGTTTCATCCCTAAATTGACTTATTAATTAAATGCAGGGTCTAGTCAGATTGTTGCACAATATTATCAATTAATTCGCCTTGGTAGAGAGGTAAGCTCGTTACAAATTAAAAGTTAAAATTTATATAAATTTAGTTTGATGTACAATACTAATTGGATTCATTGCCACCCACAACACCATGGAACAAAATAGTTAATTAATGTAAATCATGATAAACTTTAAACTCAAGATTTCATGCTTATTATTTAAACTTCTCACTATTAACATATATGAATTTTTACTCTTTTAGAAGGGTAATTTGAAAGATAAATTAAGATTACTAATTTATTACTCATGATCAATTATCTTATTTAGAAGGGTAGTTTTTTCTTTAATGAAATTAGATTGAATTCTATCACTTTACCTTTGAAATCTTTTATTTTTATACAATTTACATTGAGATCTTATTTCTAACAATCATGGTTGCATATTTGATTCACCAGGGATACCAAAGAGTAATGGAAAAATGCAAAGAAAATGCAATGGTGGTGAAACAAGGATTGGAGAAGACAGGATGTTTTAACATACTCTCAAAGGACAACGGTGTTCCTATGGTAGCCTTTTCACTTAAGGACCGAAGTCGTCATGGCGGCGACGAGTTCAAGATATCCAACATGCTACATCACCACCATGGTTGGGTCGTGCCAGCATATCCGATGCCATCCGGTGCGGAGCACATCACGGTGCTCCGAGTGGTGGCCAGGGCTGAGTTTTCGCGTGAAATGGCCGAAAAACTCGTGCTTGACATGAAAAATGTGTTGCATGAACTTGGGAAGATTGATCCCGCATCAAAAGTGACCAAAATTAACAAAGAAATTGCTCAAAGAAAAATCATTGTTCCGAAATCCAACCAGAATCACAAAGTCTTGGCAGGATAGGGAAGATTGATTAATTGGTCATCTTAATTACATTATAATTCCTTTTATTTATTTATTTATTCTTTTTTTCGTATCCATTTATTTGTTCCTTTCCTAGTCTAATTCATATTTATAGAGCTTTAATTACCAAGTTCAATTTTTAATTTTTATTTTAAGTAAGTGTTAAAATCAATATGATTTATTTTTTGTAATTAGATGATTCAAGCGGTTCAATTTTATTTATTTTTTGGATAAAATATGTAATATCCTGAGAATTAGTAACCTAGTAGATTATAATTAGAAGGGTAATTAGAGTAGAAATTCGTACACCTAACGTTAAAGTTTGATCCGGTTGGGCCAAACGGAGTGAAATGATAAAAATGCCCTTAATGACACTCATACCTCACACACACTCAACACTTCACACAAAACACTTCAAACACTCTCATCTCTCACTCTCACGTTTCTCTCTCCCTCTCAAACACTCTCATTTTCACAAACCAC